>PNEQ01091022.1:0-70097 GCA_003012365.1 Medauroidea extradentata | reverse complement strand
AGCCAGACGTCCAACCATCAGAAAGACATGTTAATGACTTTTAAGAATTATTGTTTCAGACAAATATTTTATTTTTCCACCTCGCGAAAATTCCCGGAATAAAACTAGTTCCGCGAAAATTCCCGTACATTTCCCGCCAAAATTCCAATCCCGTACATTTCCCGCTTTTCCCGCATTTCCCGATCGCTGGACACCATGTCTAGTGACTAATGTTTTGTAAACTTACCCCCATTACAATTATATGTATGTGTATTTTATAGGCCAAAACCAGAAAATGTAACTAATGTGTACATTTAAAACTATGCAATTAACGTATTTGTATAAAGAAAACCATTTTTTTTTTTTTCAAATATTTAACAAAAGTACTATACCTTGCACATATTCATAGCTGTCCAAATTATTTCCGATATGCAAAAAATTAATTAAACTTATGACAAAAATTACATGAAAGTAGTGAAAAAATTAACGAAATCATTTCATCAAAATTGCTGAAATCATGAAATTATTTTCACCGAAAAGCATATGCTTTCATTTTCTGCTAATAAAAAAAATTGGTATTTTTCATTTCCTGCAAATAATATCACTTATTGCTCAGGCAGTAACCACAACTCAAGCTAAATTTTTCTTAACAGTATAATTTTATACATAATAACTAAGTTGTGGACTAAAAACAACTAAAAAACAAGTTTACATATGTAAGAGAGTGTGATAATTGTACACTGCAGTGATCTTAGATACTGTTACACTGAAGATGATCTCAAAAACAGACAGAAGGCAAGTATGTGTGTCTATTAACACACAATGTATGTACCATATTAATAGTGTTTCTGATGGCACATTAACTGCAGCACCATTTAATATAGTTATAGAAGGATTTACCATATGTAAACTATGATATCTGAAGTTACTTCTACGTATTACCCAGCTATTTATTTCAATAGTGATTCCTGCTTATACCAATTTGCTGCAAAAAATCTTTTCCACGGGTCCATTGAAAAACATTATGACAGGGTTCTACTATACACTGTCACAGCAGTGAAAATTTGGGACTTATTTTTTTATTGTTTTTTCTTAATATACACATACTTTAAGTCTATGGTTTTCTTGTTCTAAAGTTTTTAACATGGGTCCACACTGGTAAACTTTATAAAGTTTTCGCTTAGTGCCTGCAATGTTCTTCACTGTGGCTTCCAGCAGTAAGTCTGCACAACACATTGCTGGCATACTGTCTGGTAGTATTTTTTTAGTGTGATCTGCTAGGTGATTAGGGCAGTGCCTGGGCGATGTTGACTGAGCACAAGCTAGGGAGTGAGCGAATAAGGTACAAAGGGCGGTGAGATGCACAATACGTCTGCACTATCGGATGATCGAGTTCAAGTGGGATGAGCACACTTAGGGTTCAATGGTAGTCTGGTGGAAAAGGTTGTACTGTGCTTACCCTACCCTCCCTTTTCTTTTGTTTATATCCTGGGTAGTGAGAATATAGTACAGCTGAATGTAAGATAAACCAGTTCTCGTGAAATCGATAAAACCTTGTGTGCTGTGTAACATTTGTGCGAAGTGAGATAGAGGTAGTGAGAAAGAGGAGTTGTCACAGCAGGTTAGTGTATGTCGCGTGGGGAGGGGAGGAAGCTTTGCAAGGTACTTTGTTTGGAAGTGATGTGGTGATACTGGGCTATTGTGTGCAAGATTTGACAGAAGATGTAAGGTGCATTGCAGCTTCGTTGGACACACAGAAAGGGAAAGTTGATTTAAGTACTTTTATTTTTTGCTCTTCCAATATGTAATCTGTGTTTTTCAACACCCTCCCTAGTATTGAAGTAGGTTGATTAAAGCTTATTTAGGATCATATTAAGACAAGATAGACAGATGATAGGCAGCACAGCACAAAAGCCAGTTGGCACAAGCTCTTGTTTGAAACTTTTGTAATATAAAGTGACGAAGTAAACAAGCGCAAAACAGACCAGTATTAAAAGTTGCATTATTTTCTTTCTAGTCAATTGTGAAGTGTTCAGCCACTTCACCTCCTTATTTATATGTATACAAACTATTTTTTTCTTAGTTAAATTTGAATCTTAAATAACAGGCTGTATGCCCTATTCAGTATTGGTTCATCAGGTGTTCGGGATGATACAACAGGATTCAATTACTTAGTAATTGGGAACATAAGTAATTTAAATTCATCTTTCAAAATTTAAATATAAACCACAGTAGGCAAATTTAAAGTAGAGTCGTTTGTTTATTTTCCTGGCTTGTTTGGTTTCAAAATGAACACAGTAAAATTTAAATTAATTTTGTTGTGATAACTTTCTCTTGTATTTTTCTCATTTTTTAGTCTTGGCAAATTTTAGAAGTTTATTAAAGTTTCCTGGAGAAGTGAGTAACTTCTTGTGTTGCAAGCTTCTCCAGGTTGTAGGATGTCTGGCACCGATGTTGCGGTTGAACGCTTGCTTCATGGAATTTCTTCATGACTTAGGTTGTTGACGCACGTTGGTCAGCCGTCGCACGGGGTTGGTTAGGGTATTGCGCCGCGAAAGTAGTTCAACTGTTGCTCACCTTTTATCCCCAATTTACATAATTGTATTAACACTTTTTATTATATTGATGTAAAAACTATAAATTCAAATGTTGAAACCTGTGTAATATTTTTTCAGTGTAGTTTTGTTGTTTTGGGTAAATGTTGGATTCTGTTGTATCACTCCACCGAAATGTGCTTTTTGCTACCATGTCCGCTGCCATAGAGAGCTGTGCAGAGTGAGTGGTGGTGAGCAGTCGGGAACGGCCGTGACTGATCGGGCGCGAGCGCCAGGACGAGCTAACGAGAATGAGAGATCTTTGTTTTCAGTCGAGTGAACGGGCGTTAAGAGTGCTAATAGTTTATTGCTACTAAAAGTTATATTGTGATTTGAGCTCAACCGTGGTGCTACAGAACATGGTGGTAGCATAACCTCTACATAATGATTGTATAGTATTGGAACTGAACTTTGGGATTCTTTGATACGTTAGGAGTGAGAATTGATGTAAATTGAGTATTGTTACTATAATATGATTCACTGTGAAATAAAAAAAGTATGAACGAAACTACTTTCTTTCAATAGACGTAACCTCAAACTTTCTGCCTATGTGCCGACGAGAAAGTAAATAAACATCAGCAGTACACACCAAACAATAAACAAACAGCAAATGAGTAGCGAGAGACATCATACTCGGCACATTACTAGTGGCCGGAGAACATTGCAGCCTTGCTACAATTAGCGCCGCAAACAGGAACTTCATAGTAGCCCCGCTACATCTGTCACCGCAAACAGGGACATCACAGAGCACGCAGCCCTGCTACATCGTGTTGTTTTCTTACGTCGGCTGAACAAGTATTTAATTTTTTAGTACTTTGTTGACTATCCTTCCTTTGTTAATGTCTCACACTCGTTACTACTACTTGCGCTGTGACTTTTGTTTAGCTATTTAAATACTTTATATTGAGCATAGTAACAGTCCGAAAGATTTGTTAAACGATAAACTGTATAAGAAAACTATTACTTATATAGAACCATAACAATTTGTTAATGTCTATCTAAAGAGAAAAAAAAACGTTAATGATGGAATATGAAAACCAAGTTACTCATTTATCACTTGTTGAAAAGAAAGAAATTAAATTTAAAAAAATTAACTTATAGTTAAAGACTCCAAAAAATTATGAAGCACGAAATTCACGAAATAAAGTGAAAATGTGGTTATTTAAATTAATTCCGTGACTTTCCCTTCAATCTGGTATAACCATGATATTAACGAATTTTGGCACGAAATTCACAAATTTTGGCACGAAATTCAAGAATTTTGGCACGAAATTCAAGAATTTTCGTGTGAAATTCACCTTCTACACAAAATTACGCTATAATGCTGCAGATTGTATTTGTTTGCACTGTTATAAATGCAGCTATTCATATGCAGAAAGACATTTGCAGTAGTATTACCATTGTTTTGACACGTTCGTTAAATCCACGTATTTTCTTTAAAAATGTTACCATGAAGAAAATGTCGCCAACTGCAAACAAATACATAGCGTTACAAATATATCGACATTCTATATGTGTGCAACACAAACATAACAAAACTGGCTGACAAAAATCTTCGTGGCTTCGAGTTGCTTCAAGTAGTTTCAGCCGCAAGGTGCGCTGGTGTCGATATTTTTAATCTGTCTGCTTTCATAGGCAATCTTTGTTTCTGTGTATAGCTACATATCTATTTTTTGATAGTAAGACAGAGTCTGTTACTTTGTAATATTAGATAGACCAACTAAATTTATTCTTGTATAGTGTGCAATATTAATGCTTGTAGAAAATAAGATTTTGAATCATAATTTAAAACGTATACATCTGTACCAAAATTACTATGAGAGATTAAGAATTTTTTATATAATACAATACTTCATATCTATTTATAATTGTGAGTTATGTATAAATACACAAAAAATTTATGAACACCGCTTTCTTTGTTTTTAAGCACCACTTTAAGGTATTTTGGCACTGCTGGTGGCATAATTTTCACACCATTTTTTGGAGTCTCAACGTATTGTCAATCAATGTCAGCTTTTCTTTTAAAATTATTTCAGTTATTTTAAGATTCTTATGAAGTGTGCATCTATGAGTACGGCCTCTTCTCATCCCTACCCTTAACCCCCTTACATTTTTTCATATCCTTTTGTTAACTATGAGCATCCCAAGATTATGAGTTTTTATGATTAATAATGATTCTAATGCTGTCGTTAACTTGACATTATAAATAGCAATTTTCAGCAATTATTTTATTTTAAACATGTTTGACTTATTTTCATTCTATCTTAAATGAGTGATTATGAGCAATATGGCATTGTGTTAAATAATAGTAACATTTATTTTCAGACAGTAAACATACTTTATTTCTGTTATCTCGGAGGCATTAGACACTACGTCCACTTTTTCTCAAAAATACACATTTTACCACAAACATTACGGTACCAAAGTTTTACATACTTTATAGTGACATACAACACAGTCAGTGCCATGTTAAAAACCCACATTTTAAAGTATTAATTAGCTGAATCACACTCTTCAAACTGCTCTCCTGAAAAATATTATTTTTGTGACAGTGTCTTATGCCTGCGAGTTACAGATTTATAAATAAGTAAACTTGGCTTTTCTTTGACTTTAAAACCTTTGTGTCTCTGAAAGTAACAGTTCTCCTCTGGTAGCCAGCATCTATCTACCACACCCTCCAACCGGTGCTCTGTTTTTCTGATTAGTTTGTTAGTTTTGTCCCCTCACCCTCTTTCCCATTCCTACCCCTAACCATTCCTCACTCCATTTGTCCCTAACCCAAGATCCTGACAATATGCTAAATGAAATACTAACTGAGGCAATCTATAGCCCTATTAAACTTGTGTGTTGAGGGATAGTAAACTAAAACAGTAACATTTTACAGACTTTCAAAACAAGTGCACAACATTAAGTTATCAGAACACACACTAAAAAAGAAACTAAATAAAACTGCTATTAAAATTCTGAAGTGCAGTCAAAACCAAAGTACCCACAGAACTGGACATGGTAAGGGCAGGTAAGGTCTGGGGAGAGGTGTTACTAAGAGTGGCAAGAAGATGCCGTGCAACAACATCCAGTGTATCATCAAACATGCTAACCTTACACTGGCCAGGCATGGAGGAGTGAAGTGCATCTCAAGCTTTATTTACAAGGAGACGAGAGACTGGCTCAAAGTGTTCCTTGAAAAAGTCAACCACAACGTCACCTAGACTGAGTATACCATGAGGAAAACTACCAAAGTGATGGATGTTGTCTATGCCTTGAAGCAGGAAAGATCTCTGTATGACTTCAGAGGCTATGTTCACCTTTGTCTAACATTAATTCAGTGAGCTAAAATTATGCTTAATTTACAGCACACATTAAAAATTTTTATGTAACAGATCTGAAATGTTTCCAAAACTTGCCAAACTAAACATGAAATATTAAAACACCTTTCATATAGGACAGAAGTAAAATTAAATAATATTGCTGCATGCAGGGTAAATGAAAAGTAGAATGCCTTCAACATACTTGTGTTTGATTTAAGTAGATGACACAAGTTGAGCAAAAAGGAATTCCAATGTTGATCCCACAAAGTTTCAGTTCAAAACAGTTTTGTTAATTATATATAATAAGGGTTGGCCTTGAGGGAAACCAAAATGACGGGAATAATGCTGGGTTAAACGATGATAGTGAACAGAAAATGTTGGAACACAAGAATTTTGGTGGGATATTGTGAAACAGGACTTTGGGGTTTTGAACGTGGAATTTGAAGTATTTTACCAAGCACAAGCTGTTGTTGGGAATCGCAAATGAGACAACATCATCTCGTGTTCATGGGGCTAGCCAACCTCATCCTGTTGTCCCGGAATCTATTTTGATGTTGGCAGAAAAGTGCTACGCCTGGTACACAAGATGGAGCTGAACTGACAAATTTATCACACAGAAACTGTACAGAATTAAAGATATTAGGTACTTGTTTCAACCCTGGCATGGAACTTGATTTACGTGAACAGCACTACGTACTATTGTGGTCCAGTAGGGCACAACGTGGGAGTTTGTTTAGTCAAATCCCCCCTCCTTGGCATCCACGTGTGTGTTTGTTCGTGGACCGTCACTACCATAATTAAAACACGTGCTTAATGGCACACTAAGAACGTGAATGATGCCAGGCAATGTAAGGCAGGATCTCTCCTGCAATCGCACCTGCAATACAATGGTAACTTTTCTTCTAATTCGCTAGAGGTATGTGTACTCTGATGGAGGGGCAGGGTGGTGACAGCGTACACATGATCTATCACCGCCCCTTGCATCCCTGAACAAGCATATAAGCAGCCACGTTGCAAAATTTGATTGCTGAAAACTGAAGTAACCCTTCCTGGCCAGCCAGTTAGAATCAGGGATGTCTCAACTAGCGGGACACTACAGTAAAGTAGTCTGAGCCAGTAGTTCCAAAACCATTGTTGGGCCAGTTCAGTATTGCCATGAGCACCACCACTGAGGGGAGGGGGAAGGAGAAACATCTCCTTTAATAATAAAAGAATTTCATTTTGTATCCTCCAAATACATATATGTAGTTTTGTAGCAGTACACAAATTCTGTGATCACTGATATCTCTTTATTTGTTAACAACATTGTTATCAAAGACTACGCTGTAATAAATTGAAAACTAAAAAAAAAAAACATTTGCCAATTTGCTGCACATGTTGACATATATACTTCACTTATGGTAAAATGAACACTTTTAAATTCAATCTTTCTGTAACATAACACACACGCCCTCAGTTATATGCTTCCAGTCAAGTTGTTGGAGAAATACGTAAGTAATTTTATGTTGTAATGTCTTAGTGTACAGTGACAAAATTAGAGGTACCTTAAATTGCTCACCACTTAACAGAAAATGGACTAGACAACTTATGTGCATGCCAACAGATGGCATAAAGTTGTTCAGCTGTTTGTTTTAAGGCATCTGCCTACTGGCCAAGTGTTCATGTGAGTGAGGCACAGCACCAAGGACGATATTGACTAGCTCATCCGGTGCAGTATTACCTCTAGCGCAAGACATTAAAAAATATTTCCAAACAATGATTTCTATACGTGTGAGCTAAAAATGTTTTCATGCACACTGTGTAAAAACTTGTAGAATATAGTAGTGACTGGTTTTGTCTAAAGCCTATTTACAGTAGAGAACGTCCATTTTATTCAATGTTGATCAACAAATTCATATTTCTTTAATTCTGTGTATTATTATTATTATTATTAATTATACGTAGATGCATAGCCTAAACAATATCTTAAATAAAACAGATCCTACGTTTTCTTAAATGCGTTCTGTGTTGAACTTTACCACAGATGATTTTATAAAGAAATTTGATAGTGTAAAACTGTATATTTTTCAGTTTATATATCTGCAAGAAAATATTTGTACAGTTTTGTGTTGTTTCCTTCATCACGTCATTCTTTCATTGCGGGCTGTTTTTGTAACATGCCAATGCCAAATGTAGTAGTGATTGACAAACAAACACGTTGTTCATAAATGTTTATCTGCTAAAATTCGGTAAATTTTTCCCTCACATTTTTGCACATTCCAATAATATATTTTTAAAAATGTATTACCAGAGTGATTAGGTGAGACACTATGATGATAGTGAATACAAATGTTTTTATTAATTATTTATGTTTTGTGCATGTCAAATATTACTACTGCAGGTTGTTTCATAATTACGTTTCTCCTGATATTTAAATCAATTACTTGGTTTTGACAGGGCTCTAACAAGTATGTTAACTGTCTTTTTAAAAATTTGTTCACTGAAACTATTTTCAAAAAAGAAAATCTCTATTCAAACCACCTATGTAATTAGCATATTTAAGATAGTATAATGTTTGAATACCACCATTTTGCACCTTGAAACTCAATTTATCTGAGGAGGAACCCCGGATCCCCAACTTTCTATTTGGGATGGGCATTCCTTGACAATTACTACATCGACTGAAGTCCCCCGTCCCCAAAAAAAATTAGCTTGCGACACCCATGGTATAGCCAGTGTATTTTTGGCACGAATGACTCATAAGGACATTGGGGCGCATAATTGTGAAAAAGGAACACACAGTAGTGTAAAGATAGGGCCCCCATCTTGGACCTTGGCAGGTGTTCAGTTCTGACAGTTAGGTGAGGGGGCACTCATAGCTGCAGGCAGTAAATTGTATAATCTATAAGAGTCCATGATTCCAGTAGAGGCTGTTCCTGAAGCCTGCCTTCATCCTCCATCCGATCTATCACTGTCATTTCATGCAGGCAGACTGAATAGGCACTAGATTGGGAGGGGAAGTGCAGGGTCCTCTGGTTTTCTAAGCCCAGGAGACCCATGATAGACGCCAGTTGGTTATGGTGAGCTTGGCAGCACATCTGGCCAGGCGCACAGTGGATTATTATTGGATCCCACACCTGCTTTAAGTACATAAACAGTGTTGTCTTGGACTTCTTGTGCTTGGGGTTTGCGCAAAATTATGGGGACGTGTGGGGATCCCTGGTCATCTAAGCCTGTGAGAACAAGGTTAGAAGCCTGTGGGCTTATAATGAATGTGGCAACACATTTGGCCAAGTGCACAGTAGATTCCAATTGAGTCCCTTGCTTGCCTTGAGTGATGTGGTCATGGGCATCCTGTGCTCGAGGTCAGTAGTCACGGTTAGTGGGAACAGCAACATGAGGTTGCCTAATTTTGGGAGCGCACTGGTTAAACACCACTGGGCTATAGTGACCATTGATGCATATCTCGCCAGGTGCATGGTAGATTCTGTTGCGTGGAGATTTGTTACATGGGTATTAAATGAAAATGATACAAGAGAATTTCAGATTATTGTAATAAACTACTGGAGTTTACGTAGAAGTTCATGACCCCAGCTGCACAACACATTCACCCCTTTGTCCAACCTGATGCAGACAGGGGAGTATTGGTGGCGTGCACGGGTGCCAAGCCTACACTATAGCCAAGAAGCCATGTGATGCAAGATAACACCTTTATAGATTTAACTTCTTTAATTTAAATAACAATACCCAAATAATTGCCTCCTTAGTTTTCAGTTAGGTTTTTTTTCCCCAAGTCTCAGATGCATAAAGTAGATGACACACTGCCAACAAAACACATTGCATTCATGTAGATTTTCGTGTAAAATCATTGTAACTTCATTTATTTCAATTTTCTTGATTTGCACTTGAGGATGCTACTGTATGGGGATTAGTGGCCAGAGAGACTGGCACCTCAGCGAGGAGGACAATGTTACTCAAATTCCATAAAATCACATGCTGATTCAAATGAGTCCAAATACGATTAGTTTATTGTACATTTCAATACTCAGTGGAACTTACTCCCTTATACTTATGTTTTTTTTGTTATACATAACTTACAATATCTTAAATAACATTACATGGAAACATAATTGTGCATCTTATTATTCTTTTACTCTTACACCCAGACAGTAGTTGTGTTAAGCTATCAATAGTGAAATTGACTCACGGCTCACCATTATTAATACACTTGATATTTAATTAGCTTTAGCAACAGTGCTTGTTTAGTAAACTTTACATACTTTGGTTTCAATCAATACATACAACTTGTTAGAACATAGGAAATACACAGAAAGTTTTCCTTTAAAGACAGTGAATTAGGAATTATATCAGACACAGGGTCATTATTTAAAATTGATAGTGTTGTCTTTGCTCTTGCTGAGCACAGAGGTTTAGCCGGGGTGACAAAAGCACATTATCGAAATTACGCACATTAACATGCCAAGGCCAGTCGTACTCTGCTCCTGGTATGTTGAGAGTTGCAACCTCGTCTTAAAACAGCAGCATCAAGGAAACACAAAAAAAATTAAAGGGTGGCACTCCTGGGCACACTACAGTACTCATAACCTTCTTCCTCATAAATCTAACAATCTTTGTCTTTCTCACATTTATTTTTATTTTGGTCCCTCTTGTCCACAATCGTAGAACACAGTTATTGGCAAACAATCTAATTTTGCCACTCATTCCAGCATCCATGTTATTTGCCATTATTATAAACAAGGGCCCCAATATGCTTCCCTAGGGCACCCCAGACGTAATCTCTCCCTCTTGTGATAATAAATCTTCCACTGTTACCCTCTGTCTCCATCCATTGAGGAAGTTTTCAATCCATCTCACTACACCTTTGTTTACCTGCAGTTCATCAACTTTCCTTATTAACACCCCATGGTGTTCCTTGTTGAATGCCTTCTCGAAATCAGTGAAGTGGACTTCCACCTACTTCCCATCATCAACTGTTTGTACAAAGTTCTGTATAAGCCCAACTAGCTGTGTCTTGCATGATAACCCATCCTAAATCTATGTTAATGATCCTGTAACCAGTTCATTTTGCTCATAATCTGCACTACACACTGGACCACAAGTCTCTCCAATACTTTTCCAGTGTTGAATGTGAGACTCGCCATGTCTGTAGCTGTCAGGCCTCTTCTTTTCTTCCCTCTGCCTCAAAATTTCGAACATTCACTGCTTCTTTTTTTCCAGACATTCATTGGTTTCATTTAAACAAAAGATAATGATTAATATGTATAAATTAGGAATGTACAGAAACTTAATTAGGTAGTTATTTTGTTACGCTTTAAACTTAGATGTGTTTGAAAACTATGTCATTAAAGTTTGAATACATGGCAGCAAAAGTGTAGATTTACGTGTAGTTCAAGGAAATGTTAAAAATTTGTCTTGGGTAAGGAAAAATACAGCGATACACAAACAGGATTGCAGAGACAGTTTTTTCAAGAAGTCAGGATTAGATAAAGGTCAATACAGTGGAGATGCCAGGTGTCTTTCTCAGAAGTGAAATGTCAAAATGAAGGAATAATACCCCTCAATTTTAAAGTGGATTTTTTTTTTTTCAGGAAAGGAAGGCAAAGAATTCAGGTGTAATAAATTTAATTAAAGCAGAGGAATTTTAAGGTGAATTTTTACTGATATTTAAGTCACAGAAATAAATAATATAGTTGCTGCATGCTGTTACGTTTCATATGTGGTATTGAATATTTTATTCTAATATAAAAAAGTAATTGAGTTCTAGGCTTATGTGAAATATTTAATAAATATGCCATAGGTGTCTGTTAAATTCACATGAATTACTACAATCATTGGTCCAGTGAAGTTTTGTCTCCTGCCTCTTATTCAATAGCCTACGTGATTAGAATCTTTTCTGTAATCAGTCTGTATAAGATATTTGTATGTAATGTGCGTCATTACTTGACAAGTACACAAACAAGGTTATCAGTAGGAGGTTATCAGTGTATTTTTGAATTGCTTTGCTGAGAATCATAATATTGTGATTAGTTTGCCTTTCTGTATTGCAAACATACAAGTTAATAAACCTGGGAGAATTTTTTGTTAACCATTATTTTAATATGTAATTAAATTACAAATATATGGATATTTTCCATTGATCACCTGATAGATATGTAATAAGTCTGCAGTATCTATTTTAACTATTTGGGTATTATTTATAACTGCAGTATTGCCATTATAATTGCACCAAAGTCTTTCAAAGATTTATGTAGACCTACTGTCAGTAAATAGTAAGACAGTCAAGAGTTATGGTCACCCACTGTTAGAGTTTCAAATCTGGATAGCTAATTATAAAATTAGTGATTTTCCATTAAGAACTACCATAGAATCAATGTCATGTTACAAGGTCTTGGTTAAGTTAAACTGTTAAAATGTAGTAGTTGTGTTATGTGTGAGCAATCTTTACAAAACAGCATTTAAAATATTTTACTATAACATTAGGCCTACAATGTACTAATTCAACATTACATTTGAAGTTACACATATCATTTGGTAATAATTACTTACTATATAGTAATATATATAGCAGTTTTTAATTTTTATTTCACTTTATATAACGAGATTTAAAAGTAAATAACTTGTACATATATGTGTGCGCACTGTGTAAGCACGCATGTATGTGTGTGTGCATGTGTGTGCACATATGCACATGCATGAAGAGCTTGACTATAGTAATACAGACCACTAAACACCTAAGTTTAAAATTTACATAATTTCATTTTTATTATTATCTGAAAATGAAACATTTAAACATCTTTCAACCAAAACATTGAAATCAATTACTCCATAATTTTTTTTAGTCCAATAGGTATGACAATTAAAAATTAAATAGATTAATACAGATAAAATGTTGCATAATGTAGCTTCATATTCCAAAGGAAGCTTATCTCTGTCACAGTAATGTGATCAACGTGTCAAGTGTAGTCTGTTATTAATTTACTTATCATCTGCAGCTTCTCTTAAGGTAAACCAAAATAAATAATAAAATAGGCCTAAATATTATTTGAAACAGAATGTAAACAAACTTGTACACTTTTACAACAAAACAAACATATATTCTAAAATTAAAATTATCTATGTATGTACAAATTACATTACATAATTATTTGCATTCAACCAGAGTGCTCTCTGGTATCTAGCCTAATATGTAACCCACTGCACTACCACACAATATCATCATTCCTCCCCTACTCTTCACTCCACACCCCAAGAGAGAGTGCACACCCTCTGTATAAAGAGTGACGATGTGAGTCATGGCCATTTAGTTTTTCGACAATAGGCCTATAAACTTTTAAGTGTATTCCAGTGCAACCATTGCAAAGTTTTGTTTTTTGGAAGGACAAGTTTTGCTTATCATTTGTAGTAGCATTCTTTCCCGACGTAATAAAAAGTTCACTGAACATTTTTTGGTCCTCCGGTGTAGGATTTGTATGGAATCAGTTGGAATAAATCATCGGGAAACACTGTGTTATTAAGTGGAACTGCTTACCTAACTTACAGGCAAGATGGAGTCACTTCTCGCAAAAAAGAAGGTATTCAAGACAAATGTGCTGCGAATAGAAAAAGCAGTTGAAAAGGTTGATGCTGGTGATGTCGGCACAATTACAGTACACAGAAAATTAATAGTTAATGGTGGATGAAGTTGACAAACTGTTGACAAATATATCTGTTGAAGCTAAAAAAAGAGGAAGATTACATTTTTAATGAAACAGAGTTAGGCGAATTACAGGATAAACTAACATCACTACTCATACATTTAGCACATTTAGAGATAAGAGAAAAAGACAGTGACAAAACAAGTAATAGAGGCAGTAGTGAGGTTATGTTGCCAAAATTGCAATTACCAATCTTTAGTGGGAACCTTCAAAACTGGATAACGTTCAAAGACTTGTTTGAAGCAGCTGTCCAAAACAACAAAACACTGTCTGGTGCACAAAAGTTACAGTACTTAAAAGGAGTGTTACAAGGTGAGGCAGCAGATTTGTAAAAATCAATACCAATTAGCAGTGCAAATTACAGTGAAGCATGGACCATTCTGAATTCCAAATATGAAAATAAAAGATAATTAGTTGACTCAACACTAAAACAGTTGTTCTCAGTCAGCTATGCAGTATGAAAATGTTTTGATGTTGCGTAAACTATTGGACAATGTGGTAGAATGAACTAGACTACTGAAAGTTCTTGGATAGCCAGTGGAACACTGGGATTCACTTTTGGTTTTCCAGGTAACAAACAAGCTTGATATTGATTGCAAAAGACAGTGGCAGTTGTCACTTACATCAGATGAGTTACCAACATTTGCACAGCCGACACAATTTTTATAACACCGTACTCGGGCTCTGGTTGCTGCTGGGAGTGTGAAGAGCAAGACTTCAACCTCAAATACCTTTAAGTCAGCATTTCACAGGCACATGTCTGTATTGCATGATGAAATCCAACTAGACTATGGTTGTGTGAAATGTAAGGGAGAACACTCATTACACAAATGCCCTGAGTTTGCTAGTGCTTCAGTTGAAGAACGACATGCATTTGTTAAGGACAGTAGGCTATGTTTCAACTGTCTAGGAGGTGGACATATAGTCAGACAATGTACATCTTCAAGAAGCAGAATGTGTCATCGATATTATCATACACTGCTGCATCGTAATGACAACACAGGACACCAGTTACAGGACAGAGCTGAAACAGAAGTGAGCAATCATCATGTCGGGCCAATAAGTTCATCACAAGCATTGTTAGCATCAGCCATAGTAAACATTCAAGATAGGAATGGTAAGTTCATTCCATTTCGAGCTTTGCTTGATTCAGGTTCCGAAGCAAGCTTTATAACAGAAAACTGTGTTCAAAAATTAAGGTTGCAAAAGGAGCATTCGCATGTTACAATATCTGGCATAACATCAAAAACAGTGAGTGGGTCGGAGCACTGGCATGGTTCATCTGATTATTAGGCCAACATTTAGTGAAGAGCCGTCATATACTCTGAAAGCAGTGGTATTACCAAGGCTGACTGGGCTGCTCCCAAAAGAGCCCATTAAACCAAGGGCTAATTGGAAACATTTGGAGGGGTTGGTACTGGCCGATCCTATGTACAATACACCAAACCATGTAGATGTTAGTCTGGGAGCAGACATTTATCCATTTCTGCTTCGACCAAGACTTTACACTGGAGTGGAAGGCTCTCCAGTACCATTTGAGACAGATTTTGGATGGGTGCTGTCTGGAGCCATTGATACATTCAAGCATAAGACAGTTGCAACTGTGTTACACAGTCAGTTAGATGTTGATAAGACACTTCAACAATTTTGGGAGTTAGAAGAGATTAAACCAGTAAATATGCTGACTGATGAAGAGTTTTGTGAACATAATTTTAAGACAACCCATGAACGAGATCAACATGGCCGATATGTAGTTAAGTTACCGATTATAGAAGATGATAAACAGCTTGGAGAATCACTATCATTGGCTGTGTCAAGGTTGCACAAGTTGGAGAGACAGTTAAAATGACAACCAGACAAATATAATCTTTATTGCGAGTTTATGGAAGAGTATTTGGCATTAGGTAACATGCAGCCCATTCCAGCAGGTGAACAAGATAGGCCAGTGCATGAAATGTACTACATTCCGCATATGGCAGTCATGAAGGAAAGCAGCAGGACCACCAAACTTAGGGTGGTGTTTGATGCATCAGCAAAATCTTCGCCTGGAAATTCATTACATGACAAGTTAGCTGTGGGCCCCAAGCAGCATGATGATATATTTGCCTTACTAACTCGTTTCAGAGAGCATAAAGTTCCACTGGTAGCAGATGTTACAAAGATGTATCGCCAGATTCGTATGCATGAATCAAATATGGATCTGCAAAGAATAGTATGGAGACCATCACCAAGTGCGCCCATACAGGACTATAGGTTATTTACTGTCACATATGGGGAGAGCTGTGCACCTTACTTGGCTATACGAAGTATGAGACAGCTAGCAGTAGATGAACAGACGAAATACCCCAAAGTATCATCTGTAGTGCTGAGGGATTTTTATGTTGATGACTTGCTGTCAGGAGCAAGTAGCATTGCTAAAGCTGTTACATTGCAGGGTGAACTCATACAGTTGTTGGCAAAAGGAGGATTTCAACTGAGACAACAGCTGTCTAGTGCACCAGAAATTATGGATGCAGTGCCTGTGTCCTTACGACATGCAGTGGCTACTTCGAAGTTTGATGAATCGTCAGACAAGACATCGGGACTTGAATTGCATCCATATACTGATCAGTTTGTTGTGTCTGTGTCGCCAGTAATCCAACACAGGAGTATCACCAAGAGGATCCTGCTTTCAGAAATTGCAAAAGTATTTGACCCACTTGGATGGCTGTCACCAGTAACAATACGAGCGAAACTGTTACTTCAGTCCCTATGGGAGTTGCATCTTGACTGGGATGACCCTCTTCCAAACAGCATGGGTGACGTGTGGGAGAAGTACAGCAAGGAATTTGGGGTGCTCAAAGCTATCTAAATTGAGAGACGCATGATAGAGAGTAAACCACTCTCAGTAGAACTTGTTGGATTTTGTGAAGCATCGGAGGTTGGCTATGCAGCAGTTGTGTATTTACGTTCTCAGTATAAAGATAGCAGCATAGTAGTACGCATTGTTGCTAGGAAAACTAAGGTATCACCAATAAAACAGATATCCATTCCATGTTTAGAACTGTGTGGGGCAGTACTTCTGTCAAAACTGCTGAACACTGTGAAAAGAATGCATTGACTATTAACGTGTCTGATGTGGTGGCTTATACAGATTCAACAATTGTATTGGCCTGGCTAGCATCACCACCTAAGAACTGGAAAACGTTTGTTGCAAACCGAGTAGCAGTGATCCAGGATCTTGTTAATCCATCTCAGTGGCATCATGTGGATGGTACAGAAAATTCTGCAGATTGTGCTTCTCGTGGGATAGCACCCACAGAATTACAAAATCATCTACTCTGGTGATTTGGACCTGCATGGTTACAGGACCCTATCCTTCCATGTAATGTGTCAGGAAACACCGATTTTAAGCTTGTTGGGCAAGAGAAAAAACAAGTATTACTTAGTGCAGTTTGTTCCACAGTAGGTACATCCCCATCACTAAGTAAGATTCAGAAAATCACTACATGGTGCTTAAGATTTTACAAGAACTGCAAAACAACCAAGAGTGAAAGGGTTAGACCACCTTCTCTGACAGTGGACGAACTACATGAGGCATTATTTCATTGGGTGAGGAACGTACAACTGGAATATTTTGGGTCAGAGCTACTGTGTCTGAAAGCCGGTAAACCACTGCCCGTTAAGAGCCGTCTTGCATGTCTGTATTCATTCTTAGATGAAAAAGGAGTACTCAGGGTGGGCGGTCGTCTCAATAAGGCAAGCTATCCAGAGGAACTGAAGCACTCAGCTGTACTTCCTAAGCATAGTAAACTGAGTGAGCTTATGACAATACATGTCCATTTGAACAACCTTCATGCTGGTCATCAGTTGGTACCTACAAGGGAATACTCAAGAGAGATTTTGGATTCTTAGAGCAAGAGATACAATTCGGCATATTCTCAAGAAATGTGTAACATGTCATCGTCAGAGAGCAGAGATGGCCAAACAGGTGATGGGTAGCCTTCCAGCAGCAAGGGTATGCCCTGCTCGACCATTTTTGCACTGTGGTGTGGACTATGCAGGTCCATTGATTCTTCGTAATTGTAAAGGGAAAAGCACCATGCAGATCAAGTGTTATGTTGCTTTGTTTGTATGTTTCGCAACCAAGGCAGTGCATATTGAATTGGTTAGTGAACTAACAACACCTGCCTTCATTGCAGTACTGAAGCGGTTCGTGTCACGTCGAGGTAGGCCTAGTAACATTTATAGTGATTGTGGGACCACTTTCGTCGAAACTGCTCATGATTTGAAAGAATTGCATGCTTTAGTACAGAGTAACAATCATTACCTATCAGTACAGGCACACCTGGCCGAGCAAGGCATTTGCTGGCACTTCAACCCACCAGCAGCACCTCACCAGGGAGGACTTTGAGAGGCAGAAGTTGAAAGTATGAAATATCACTTACGCAGAGTGCTTGGTAGCAGTGCATTGACTTTCGAAGAAATGAACACAGTGCTGACACTTGTTGAAGCATGTCTTAGTTCAAGACCACTCACCGCTTTCTCCAGTGACCCTAACGATTTGTCAGTGCTTACACCATGACATTTTTTGACAGGAGGTAGTCTCATAGCAGTACCTGAACGAGAAGTTACAGCACAGAAGATCAAGCATTTCAAAAGATGGCAGATACTGCAACAATTTGTGCAGCATTTCTGGTGACGATGGTCAGTGGAGTATCTGTCACGCCTACAGAATCAACCCAAGTGGTGGGTCAAGGAATCTAACCAGCGTGTTGGTGTCCTCGTCATACTCAAGGATGAAAGACTATCAACACAGCAGTGGAAACTTGGCAGAATCACCCAGACATTTCCTGGTGAAAAATGACTAGTTTGCGTTGTTGCAGTGAAAATTTACACTGGTGAAGTAAAGAGACCAGTGTCTAAAGTGGCACCTCTACCATTTCAAGCATAAGTACAATGACGAAAGTGCATTGTGAAATAAACTTGTATTCCAATGTTGAGATTAATTTGTGATTAGTGTATGTATTAAAATGCAATATGAGTATTATGTTGTTAACTGAGAGTAACAAAGTGGACGGAAATGTTTAGTCTATGGTTGAAAAAGTTTGTTGTGTTTGGAGAAAGCTATATTGATTATTAAGTTTTGTTTTTTAGAAGGACTAGTTTTGCTTATAATTTGTAGTAGCATTCTTTCCCGATGTAATAAAATGTTCACTGAACACACATGCAGTGTTAATGTGGAAAGTTGATGAATTGCTGGTAGACAAAGTTGTAGTGAGATGGATTGGCGACTCCCACAAGGGGCAGACTGATGGTAAAAGTGGGACATTCATCATCGCAAAAGAGAGATTACATCAGGTATGCCACAGGGAAGTGTGTTAGATCCCTTGTTGTTTATAATAATGGGAAGTGACATGGATGTACAGGCGAGTGACTAAGTAAGAGTGTTTTGCCAATGACCTTGTATTTTACGCAGAGGTGGGTGTACGGAGCAAGTTGTAGGATAACAGTGTCACTGATAAGATATGATTCTAGACTGAAGAGAACAAAACTAAAATATACATGAGAAAAACTAAGATAGTCAGGTTTATGAGGTAGAAAGTTTAGAGCATGGAAGTATACAGATGGGAAGGACAGGATATAAAGGAGGGTTTCAGAATACAAGGACCTAACGATACTGTTGCAAGGTGACAGGGTGGAAAAGGCAGACTACAGTGGTGTCTTAAGGGAGAAGGGCACTAGGCATGCTGGGAAGGGTATTTATTGAAGGGCATTAGTAACTTAGTGTGGTGAAAAATAATGGGTAATATTACAACGGCGAAACTAATGTTAGAATATGCAGCAGCAGAGTGGGACCTGTACATGGAATTAAAGATGTGGAAGCTGGAGAAGGCCTAAAGAATGGCAGCAAAGTGGGTGAAAAAACATTTAGCCATCTATTATGCTGAAGGAACTGGGGTGGAACTCTCAAGGAAAGAAGAGTGGAAAAGCTGGTCAGGACATCCAAGGTAGTGTATGAAGAGAGGGGCTGTGGTAAATTAGGCTGCCTGTTAACTACGGCAGAGAATGGAGGAAGTGGGAATAATAGTGTTAAGATGCAGGTGATGAGAAGAACAGAGTGGGGTAGGCAGTCAATGCTCAGGTCGGTAAGGAAGTGGAATTTACTTTTAGAGGATTATTGACCATGAAGGAAGCTGGAAAGTAAAGGGGGAAATTGGTCGGTGATTGAAGAGGTTACAGCTTGCCACCAGATTATTGCCCAATTACATATTAATAAATGTCAAGAGTAACTACTCCTTGTTTACTAGCCAAACTACAAATTTTACTAAAGGTATAAGTTTAACAACAGAAAATGTGTATCTATTCAGGTTAGAACTAGTCTTATGTAAAAAAAATTTCCTTAGAATAGTTTAGGTAACCTAACCTTACATACAAGAAAATTTAATGTATTTATGTAGGACTACTAACCACTATAGAAACATTTCTTTCACTAAACACTACCTCTAAAATCAATAGTTTGGCCAGTATACAATGAGTAGCCTAGCTACCCTTAATATTTGAAATCCGAGAAGATGAATGAGCTGGATGGGGAAAATGGATGGAAAAAGATTAGTTACATAAAAAAAATATATATATAGGCCTATATATATAGTAGTAAAACAATAAAATCAAGTGCTAACTCAATTGGTGAAAGTAAACAACAAACGTCAAGTGTTGGCAGAGATAGCTAGTCAGAAAGGAAGACAGGTGGTGTTGGGTGTTGCTAAACTGTGCTCAATAGTTAACATAGCAGCTATCGAAAAAATAGGTTGGATATTTCTAACAAGATTGGCGGAGTCGGTGAACTGTAGTGACATAGAGCACGCAAGTGAATCATCGGGTGTAAAAGTTACGTGTAAGACATTAAAACCAAATACCCAGGTTATAAATCATTTAAACTGGGTGTTCATGAAAATAAGAAAGATAAGATTTATGATCCAGAGTTATGGCCTGATGGAGTTCTTGTAACTGGAGACTTGTAACCAAGTTCTTCTTTCCAAGACGTCAATCTAAAGGAAATCAAAGTGTAGAAGAACTCGACTAGGGAATTTCAAGTCACAAGCAGACCAATTTTTTGGAGGAAACTCAACAGAATGCAGTAATCAAGTAAATTGTAAGTCTGGGATACTCTACTTGAATGCTCGTCTCTTATGGATGAACGTGATATGTTAGAGGTTATGCTCACAAATTCTTTGTATGTTGCATTGTGTGTTTCTGAACATTGGTGCTCCTCAGATACATGTGACATGGTTAGGATTTATGATTTCACTCAAGCTATTATGTTTTGCCGTAAAATATATTCAAGAGGTGGTGCTGGCATTTACTCAAGGACAGGTATTAACTATAGTGTGATCGAAGTTGACAAATATTGTAATGAAATGCATTGAAATTTTTGCTGTGTTGATAACCAACATGAAATTAATTTTCGTTGCTCTATATAGACCTCCAAATGGTGATTAAATGTGCTATTCATAAATAACTTAAGAGCAGCTATTAATATCTTTTAATTCTTTAAAATGCTCTATAATCTTATGTAGTGATTGGAATAGTGATGTCAGAGAAGAAAAAAAGATTGTGAGCACTCTTAGAGATATTTAAGGTCAGTATTTTGTAAATGGGTTATAAATGCTCCCACAAGGGGCAGGGTAAGCCATAATATTGTAACCACCATTAGAGATGACATATTCTATGTAAATATTTCAGATGAATGTTTATCGGATCACAACATTATTGAAGTTGTGTTGGGGTGAAATGTGAATTTGGATAGAAAAAAGAATAAACTTATCATGAATAGATCTTTCAATCATAAAAATGTTGATAGGGTTAATGCAGCACTATCTTCTATTGACCAGGTAAGATAAGCGATGATGTTCCTCAAGGTTAAATTCTTGGACCTCTGATATTCCTGGTTTACATAAATGACCTGCCTGATTGCCTAAACAATAGTTCTATACCTACCTTATTTGCAGATGACACCAGTTATCATAATATCTGGAAAATCAGAGGAAGAACTTAAATCAACTAGCCAACACCACTTTTACAGAATTAGATGCATGGACTATAGGAAACAAATTAAACCTTAACACAGAAAAAACCCATTTCTTACAGTTTGCAACAAAAAATAGTAATTAGCCAACGATAAATGTTCATTGCGGCACTGCAGAAATCAATAAAGCCACAGACACAAAATTTTTGGGTTTATATGTTGATTGTCAACTGAATTGGAAAACACATATTGAATATATCATTCCAAAACTGAGCTCTGCATGTTTCGCTCTACGTAACGTAGCAGGTATACTAAACAAAGATTCGGTGTTGACTGTATACTTTACATATTTTCACTCTATTATGACTTATGGCATCATGTTTTGGGGTAACGCCTCTGACAGAAATAATGTTTTCCGTATGCAGAAGAGAGCTGTAAGAATAATTCACGGGAGAAAACAGACTGAGTCCTGTAGACCCCACTTTAAAAGTTCCAAAATAATGACCTTAGCTTGTGAATATATTTACTCGTTGCTGACATTCATCTCCAAAAATCAAAAGTTGTTCCACACAAATGAACATTTTCATCAACATAACACTAGAAGTAAAAACCTTTTACACGTGCCTCTTATCAACTTGACCTTACAGCAAAAAGGACCTTCATACACAGCTTGCAAGTTGATCAACACACTCCCCAGCCACCTGCAAGATGCATGTTTAGCTAACACAAAAATATTCAAAAAACACCTTAAAGATTTCTTGATCCTTAATGCTTTTTACACAGTCTATGAGTATTTGAGTGGATCTATGACAGTGTAGATACTTATTTAAGATATTCATTCTGGGTTAAGATTCTGTTTCTTCTTTTACTTTTTTTTCTTTTGCATGTGGAGACTGTGAAGTATGCTGACATGAGCCTACATGCGAGCCCGAACCGACAAGAAATGTTGATTTTCGCTCTTTTAGTGTCTAATTTTAAATGTATAAATAACTTATGTAATTTATTCATTTGATTGTATATTGTAAATATGACTTGTCCAATATCTTTGTGCAAAAATGTACAAAAAAAAAGATCCAAGGCTGCAATAAACTAAATCTAAATCTAAAACTGGATTAGTGAGTTAAATTTTTATTTTTACTATAGCAGTTTTACTGCATTTGACGTGTTATTTAAAATAATTTTAAATATAATTGATGAGTATTGCCCATTACATGTTAAAAATTCTATTAGTAACTATTCTAAGAGTAAAATTTCTTCTATAAATCTGTTTACTTTTAATTTGAAGATATTAAGGAGTAAACTTTTGGCTGCAAATACTATATATAAGAACTGTCCAAACTAAAATGGCCTACATGTAATTACATAAAATCTATAGAGATGAGCTTAAACTTGCTAAACTGAAAGATAATGAAAGGTTTATAAATTCTTCATCAAATAAATATAAAGCTGCTTGAAAATTTTTGCTTCTGAAAGAGCACCTTCTTCAGGGGGGTCATGATGTTAATATAACTCCTGAGTAATTTTCTAAGTATTTTTGTGACTGTTGTGGATGTCTGCAGTGACATCACTCATTGTTTAAAATCAGTGGATGAATGTGTTTCGACCTGTAATAAGGCGACAACATCCTTCCATTGGAACTTGGTATCGACTGATGAAGTTTTACAAATTGTTATGTAAATGAAAATGTCCAAGGTTTTCGATATTTTTGGTCTATCTAGTGATTGTGTCAAACTTACAATTTGTACAATTATTGAACCCTTGACAATGTTTATGTACAGGTGTGTTTCCTGAATCTTTCAAAGTATCTAAAATTGTGCCCATTTATAAAAAGGGACCAAGTAACCAAACAAATTTGTATAGGCCTATATCAATAATTCCCATTTTTTTTCTAAAATACCTACTTGAAACTGTAATGAAAAATCAATTGTATATTTATTTTGAGTGCCATAATATTTTTGTAGATGTTCAGTATGGGTTTCGATCAGGTAGGTCTACAGTTGATGCCATTGGTGACATGGTTAAATTTATTATTGCCAAACTATAACTTAAAGTTGCTGCTTCTGTGACTCTTTTAGATCTTACTTAGGCATTTTATAGTGTTTCCATTAATATCTAGCTTTTGAAATTATGACACTATGGTATAAGTGGTAAAGAATTACCTCTTTTTAGGTCTTATCTTTCTGAAAGAAAACAGGCAGTATTTGTGAATGGTCAGTATTCTGATGTAATTTCAGTTGATTATGGTGTACCTCAGTGATCCGTTTTGGGTCCTTTATTGTTTATAATTTTAATGAATGACTTCTCACATAGACCTAGTGTTTCCACAAGTGTTATTCAATTTGCTGATGACACTACTCTCTTTAGTATTAGTAACTTAGTGATGTTATGGAACTTAATAAAAAATGAATAAGGCATTTATTGAAGCCAAGTTATTGTATTATGACGTTGTCAATTGCCTTCGGGTTAAACGACAAATAAATGGATTGATTTACCAATGGAGTAATTGCATAGCATAGACACTTATAGAAATATTTTTTTTTCATATGCAGTATTAGGATGATATAAAAAACATAACGCCTTTAAAACTGATTTGGCATAATTTAAAATGTGTGTTACAAACCTTATAGCCTACCAGGTTAAGTTTGTTTACAAAACTAGCCTACATATTTTTGCAATTTTACATACCTAGACCTAGTTAATTTACTTTTAGTAGTAAATCTGGCTCAAATAGCTATTTTTAGTACCTATTCACTGAGGTTATGGAACATTCCAAGATGTAAAATTTACTGAAGATTTCTAAACTTAACCTTAGCCTAATCCTAATGCAGTGTAGTGTGTTGAATAGTGAAATAAATATTGGCTTTTCTATCTTGATTAGCTAAACATAATTTATAGTCATTTAAAACAACCCATACCAACTAAATAGTGATTGAATTCTGCAGGCTTTCGTGGCCGTTGTCGAACTGACTAGCCCGGAAGCCAAGCTAGTCAGTAAATAGTGATTGGTTTGCAGGGGGGTAGGGAAGGTGGGCTAAACATAAGGGAAGAATTACCCGGCCACAGGGCAGCAGCCCAACTGCAGGTGGGCAATCCAATCAATCAACTTCCAAACCGAAGTATCAGTTGATAAATAAGGTGTTTCTTTTAAATTGTAAAAATATTTAAAACACTTTTTATACGGCAAAGGCCTATGCTACAACACGACGTACCTCTGTTTTCAATCGCCACATCTATTTTTGAGACACAGTAGTCTGTTACTCCAGACTTTCCATCGAGAATCGAGCAGAATTACAGTGGAAACAAAGTAGCCTACATTTAAATATACGCTGAAATACTTATCAACATGTCTTAGGAAATTACGCTCAGAACCAACGAAGTATACACAAACGCTTATGTTTGATGTAGGCCTACATAAAACACAAACGTAATAAATCGTCAAAATTACGTTCCACTACTAATCCCAGCATAACTCACCTTGTTGAAGGGAATTTTTTCCTTTTGAATTATACAAATATCAGCAAATACAAGATGCGACTATATCTTTGCAGCTTTCGTCCGGAGGAAAACTTCCTCTGTCTTAACTAAAAATAGATTTAAATTACATATAACCCCAAAACCACTCTCCTTATGACAACTCTCGATTCACTGATTTCAACACAAGTGTCGTTCTAGCGTTAGCGCATTGCGCTTGATTCCAAAGCTAAACGAAAAAAATTGGATCATTTATGTAACGTTTAACTTTTAACGTTATACCACACAATACATCACATACCAACAACGTACAAGATTTGCGCAGTAGAAAACATGTAAATAGCACAAAAGCCGGTTTTTAAATATTTATATTAACAAAAGTAAAATGTCAATATTAAATTTAAATGCTCTTGGTATCGTTGCAACAAAGAAACATTTTTACTGACCTATAATTATATATTTTTAAAGTATATATTACCTACAATAGGGAAAATTCCTGCAGCATAAATTTTGCCACTTCAAATGCCATGTAACAAATTTCTGGATACAGTTCCTTAAAGAATAATGTTTTTTGAGTGCGTTACGTAGTTTTCATATAATTTCATTTTAAAGACAGAAAAATTTTAAACGTAGTTGTAATAAATGAAAACGCATTCCTATTGGTTACCAGACGAATATTAAGAAATATCCTGTATTGTAGCCTACAATAAAAAGTCGGCGAATTATCATAACAAGCAAAAAAAATCAGGTGACTGATTTATGTTATTGTTGGTGAATGTACAATCGTACAAATACATTTAGAAGAAATTCAAACATAGCATAACATTTGTAAACTGAGAATAGCAGATCTGAATAGGGTTGCAACTAGTCAAATGGGGGGGGGAAAAAGGGGCGGCAAGGGTCCCAAGTGCCACACACGTTGCTATAGGTCTGCAAATACCAATAAATGCCAAATATTACAAAATCTTTCAATTTTTTTAAATTTCAGTGTTCTTGCACTAAAAACTATTAAATAACAATGTTGTGATCCATTCTCTTGTCCACACGCCTCGTTTTTTTCTTAATTTGCAATTTTCTTCTTCTTTGTCAGACAACATTTCCATTAACAGGAAAGCACATATTGCCTTGCACTTATCCATCCCTCTCAAATTAGTTTGGCGGGAAAGAAATAGATTGTGTCTATGTTGCATGGTCGATTGCATTATAAATTGTGTCGTGTAGAAGGGGACCATGCAATGAGCGAAGAGATTTCAGTGCATATATCACGCAACTCATTGCGTGCATGTCTGGAAGAGAATCGTAGCCTACAACGACTCGGCTGTCGGATACGTACAGTTGATGCGGGAAAGGCCTGTTTGTACTGTCCAGGCACATGTGACACCAGAGCACAATGTCCGAGGAAAATGCTATACTGTGTATATGTGGAAATTGATGAAGAAGAAAGAACAGCTTTATATGCGAAATGTATGGACAGTGCTGCAGCCGAAGGTAAGTTAAAATTTTTAATTTAGTGAATTGGACAATGATCAAAATTAATTTGTTTGTGTCGAGTGTGGACGAGACATTTTCTTCCTCGCTGTATCAGTTTTATAACCATAATATTAACTGTCAGTGTTATCAGCTGGTTATGGACATATAGCCTATGTTATATTTAATAATAACTTCAGTTCCAATATATGAACATGAAATCAAAATCAGTAGGCTATTGTCTTTTAAAGCAATACGATAGTATTAGGTGCCTTAACACTGCTACATGTAAAAAAAATATTTTTTTAAGAGGAGTTATTGTAGGTTCGTGAGAGAGAAGGTAAGCAGTCCAAATATATTCAGATAGGAATTGCAGGTGATAGAGGAAGTTTCAGAATACAAGTACCTAGGCACAATGCTGCAGAGTGGTTTAGAGTGGAGAAGGCAGAGAGAGTGGTGTCTAAAGGGAGAACAGACCTGGGAATGCTGGGAAGGGTGTTGAAAGAGGTTAGTAGTGCAGTCAAAGAATTGGTGTATATTACAACGGTAAAGCTCATGTTAAGGTATGCAGCAGATTGGAACCCATCAGCCCGACTTTGCTTTTCCATTTATTCATTACTCACCTTGCTGCTCTTCTCTGCACCTTCACCAGCTCTTACCCCTTTACCTATACATACGGATCCCATTCAGCGGCAGCATATTCCAATATTGGACAAACCATAGTGCATTATGACTTTCCCTTCACATCGCCCCTAACCCACTTCAACACCCTCCCGAACAGTCCTAAAGCCCTTCTTCCCTTCTTAACCATTCTGTCAACCTGCTTTGTCCACCTTAGATCAGCCTGTATCAAAACTCCTAGATACTTATATTCTGTGGTTTCCTCTATATTCTGCCCATCCCATCGGTATACCTCTCTACTCACCACACTCTTCCTAGAAAACCTCGCCAACTTGGTTTTACACACATTAACCTTCAGTCTGTTCTCTGTTCAAGACCAGAACCTATCAGTATCCTCCTGCAAATTGATTCCACTACCCACCTCTGTATATAGCACTCGGTCATCTCATCATTTTTTACCTGCAATCCTGAATCCCATGTTATTCACAATTATAGTGAAAAACAAAAGCCCCCAACACACTTCCCTGTGGTACTAGCCTCTCCGCTTTCGGATATTGCCTCCCCAACTTTCAGTCTGACTTCATCCCATGAGAAAGTCCTCGATGATGTCAACTACCTGCTTACCATCCAGCAGTCCTTTCACATTTCTTATCAAGATTCCCTGGAGAACTTTGTCAAATGCAGTCTCGAAGTCTATGAAGCAGGAAAACCACCTGCTCCCCCTCATCAACTGTCTGAACCAGATCCATCAACAAACATGCCGACTTTATCGCTGAGCTCTTGAATCACAGAGGTTTGGTAAGTGTTGGTTAGGTGTAACAGAATAATAGCTGAGATTGCTGAAATGATTGACAAGTGAAATCATATAGTGTAGGAACTTGGAGAGAATCTGCAGATATAGCAAATAAAAATATAAGCCACTGTGTTGACGTTGAAGTACAAAATCTTTCTGACCTCACTGCAGTGTTGGCCATTTGTTCCATTGACGAGAAAAATTTTTTTACTGCATAGCCATCATGTTATGCTAATATAAAATAAATTAATTTTAATTTGACCTTGTCTATTATTTTTCTTTAAGTGGATGCAAGCATGCTGTTGCTCTTTTGATGTTGCTCCACACAAAAAGTGAAGACCCAGCTCCCACTTCCACCCAGTGTTACTGGAAGAAGTCCAGATTGTCTGATGTTGGTGCAACTGTGAAGTTTATGCACATCAGTGACCTGTCACCCAGAGATATCATTAATCAACCAGCAGCAAGTGACTTTTTGTAAGCTGTTGTCACAGGTGGTAAAAAGTGATGTACTGAGAGCCTTCTTCTGAACCACTTTAAGGGACGAACTTTTCTTGATTCTCTTCTTCTACACAATTTGTCTCGCTGGTATTATTTGACTCCACAAGTACTGATTTTGAAAACTTTTTCAGGTTTTGTAGCAGTAGCATAGATGATATTACTTGTAAAGAAGCTTCAAAATTAACTGACCAAGCCAAATATTCTATGTGGTTTAAGCTACGATTCGGCAGGGTAATAGCTTCACATATACACCATGCATTTCGATGCAATCCCACTGATGGGAATTTAGAGGAGTGCATTCTTGGGGTCAAAATAAGAGATACGCCAGCCATGGAACGTGGCAGTAATTTGGAACCCCTAGTTATAAGGTAGCTCGAGGTAGTACTCGATAAAAAACTTGAAGGTATTGGTTTGGAACTAAGGAAAGATCTTCCTCTGTTAGGAGCATCGTCTGATGCTGTTTCAAATGGTTTTGTTTTTGAGGTTAAGTGCCCTACAAGTTCAAAAATTGTGGCATACTATGTACTGCAGAATGGTGTTCTGGCACCTAGGTATATGGCACAAATCCAGTTGCAAATGTACTTGACTGGAAAGAAAGAAAGTAGGTTCTATATCACATCTCCTGACTTTGAAGAAACGAAATTATTATCGGTGTACAATGTAGCTTACAACAAAGAATTAAATGCCATGTTTTGGAAGATTGATGTTTTTTCAAAACTTTTCAAAATTGCTTATGGCAGTCTAGTACTTTAAAAGTTATAGAGAGGGACTTCGGACACTGTGTAAAATGTGTGGTCCGTAATCTTTGTAACCTTGATTTGTGGCTAGTAAATTTCTTTCTTTTGTTTACTTTTATGGTACCATATGTTTTCTGTGCATTCATACTTATGTTATATTACTTTGCAACATTTTGATGCATATATGTTAACGAAAAGGATTGTACAACTGAAACATAGCACTCACATTTCAGAATATGCATGTTCATGTTATAATCTTGGTTTAGCTATCCTGATTTCACTTTCAAAAAGGTATCCCAAGGCCACTTCAGGCCTGTTGGGATGTTTCCTTAGTTAACAAAATATATGGCAGATTCTTCCCCTAGTCCACAGACGACTAAGATATACAGACTGTCAACCCTTAGGCTTTTCATGTTGCACAAAATTTCGTGTCGCCCTGGTGGTGGGGGACCGAAGTTCGGGGTTTTGGAGGTCTGGAGGGTAGCGCTGCCATGTAGTAGACGTCAGAACTAAATTCTTCAGACAGAAGGCAGGTAGCTAGCTGCCTGATATGCCGGATGTCGCCTTTTGTCGAAGGGACTTGCATGGGCGGACAGGGGGAAGGGGGTGGTGTAGTAAAGGGTTGAGACTGAAAGTCGCCTGGCAGAGGGCAATAAACGGCAATAAAGCTACGATGCAGAAGCTACCCCAGTCGTCTGGTCTCGGGATGAGAATATACATTGCGCAGAACCGAAAATTTCCTCACCACACTGCTGCGTCATTCCATTGTCACCGGTGTGACTTACAGACAGTTTCAAACACAGAAAAAACTAGTTATCTGAAAATGAAATATGTTATTTTGCAGTTCATTAATAAACCACTCAGTTGCCCTATATAATTAATACACAAATAATAAAATATAATTTAATTAGTTAAGTTATCATTAGAAATCCTTGCCTCAGGGGTGTTACAAATTTTGGACTTCTTGTATTATAATTCTGTGAATGTAATACCAATAAAATTTCAGTTCGTTCAGGACTTCATTTTTACAAAATCTGTAGTTTGTAAATATGTTAACATAACAGCTAAGTAAAGTTCTTAATTAATTTTGCATTATACTGACAGTATGGTCCCGTCAAGGGTGCGACAAAATGGTTTGTGTCAGGGGAAAAGTTATTTACTGTCGTCCTATTATCGTCCAGCATGTTTCATTCATTAATATGTTAACACACACGAACTAGCACAAGTTCACAGACAAAAAAGTATGCTTAGATTTTCAGATATAAATAATTATGCTTTATTAGTACACCCTTAAATCTGGATAGCTTAATACACAGAGAAGACTTACTTTATTCATGTAACGAATGTAACCATTGTTTGCCTTAAAGAGTTTACCATTGGTATCACAAAGTACGAATAACAAACCAATTTCAATTCCCATCTTTAACAGATTACTCTTTTTTTTTTTTTTTCATTTTAGCTTTCCAGGTTTATCAGGGAATAAGTGTCTTCCAGTTTTTTTGGTTCTGGTCTCATTTATCCTTCATCACTGTACATTACTGTGGCTATATCTTCAGAAGCTTCACTGAGAGTCTGAATTGAATACACCTCAGAATACTTGAATCTATGGGTTTATTCGTCGAAATATTTTTTTTTTTTTTTTAATTTTATGTTTAGAATGGTACTTGCAGGTTGTGCGAGATATTGGAACAACAAAATCTGGTTGCAGTTCATTCTAATCTGACTTCCTAGTGACGATAGTATTGGGAAGAACACTGGTATTTATGAATATCTCACAAGCTTCGGCTATTGTCATGGCAATGTAAAAAGCATAGGCCTAACAAGTAACATTCTTGGATATAGTTTTAAGGATAATTGTTTGTATTATAACACAGCAGACATAATTAGATCAAACACAACTAAATCCTGGATCTTAACTGATCCTGAAAGTACTTTATCAAGCCCTACTGTTCTCAATCACACAATTAGTTACAAATTACTAAAAATTATCTACAATAATTATAATTACAATATCCCCAGAAATTCCAAATAACAGGAAGACTGAAATAAGTCATTATTCTTAGCTCTATAATCAAAATTATACTTCTTACTTTACTTCTAAAAAAAGTCAGACACACCCGTGACAGAAAACATGTCACACCCGTGATATCTATATTATTGTTTTAAACTAATTATTTCACACTCTAAATATTTTTATTCGAGGATATATACACTTGACGTTGTTATGACATAATACGTCTGGGTTAACAACATCCGTTTCTCTTTTGTGGAAACTTTTGTATGTTTTCCTTCACGAGTGTGGCGTAGAACACTCTTAACCTAAAACCTCCGAAACGATAATAATAATTCTACAAAAACTGTAAGTGTATGCTGTTTCGTTTTCTTAAAGGTATCTTGATTGAAACATACTTAAAGAATATGCACAAGGTAACATCAAATTAAAATAATACCATTAATAACTGAAGACAAGCAGCCACAACAAACTTTGAGTTTAAAAATCTACCTTTGCAGATGTTTCTAAACAATAATTTTTGATTATGTTACAAAGTTCAAACATTAAATATTTCGAAATTTTTGTACACATATACTTATAAATATATTTTTAAAAACACTGTAATGTCCCATTTTGTGCGAAATGACCCGAATAGGCTAGTTGTTCCCTCGCATCAGTAAAGCTGTGCATGCTTTACCAGGTTCGCGTGTGTGTAAAAGATCCTACAATTCTAGTCAACGAACCAAATATGTATGTTCCGAAAATTTTCTGTTAATTTTCAGCAAAATTTTTATAATTAAGGTAATTTGTAGTAAACCACTGTGAATGCATCCATTGCAGTGTGTTTATTTCATATCCAGTTTTATAGTTTGCCCTTCATGACCATGACGACACTCAGCCAAACAAAAACACTACTTGTTATTGATTAGCGATGTCGGCGTACTCGTGTCTATGTATAAATGAGAACACTGACTGACTGACTGACATATCAAACTGCAGCCCAAACTGCTAAACCTAGGAATGCGAAATTTTTTGTGTGGGCTCCCTGTAGGTCGTACGTGAGAACTAGAAGGCATTTTTCGAAATTCGTCTCCTAAGGGGATGAATAGGGGTGGAATGTGTTTTATAAAGGGTGAAATGTGCTTATTAAGATTCGTCTACATAGTTCGAACCCAACGGCCTATCGTCGTGACTTTTACGTAAATGGGTCAGACCTCAAAAAACATATTAGTCAATTTAAGGGATTTCCGAAATTCAGTCTTTAAGGGGGTGAAAAGACCATAAATGTGTTTTCGTTTAATATTGGATATATATTATTAAGTTATTAAATGAATCGTCGATTACACTTTGACTCAATGGGTTGTTGTCGGGATTTCCATCTCTGTTGGATACTTACATAAATTTTTAACACATGATGGTAAGATTTTGCAGAGTTCGATCACTAAAAAGGCGAAAAAGTGCAAAATTTGTTTTCATTCACCCCATGATATCCACCTAACCAGTTGAGAAATTGAAGTATATTTCGCTTCAGAATGTTTACATAAACACGATAAATAATTAGCTCAGTTTTTATGATGAGAAAAAAAAAACTAAAATACCCGTTTGGGGGGATGGTATGTTTGCCTCTGTCAACATCTCAAAGCAGACGATCCAAAAGGCAAGTACCATAAACTGGGTATACTTTACATCGTCATAGGTAACATTGCACCACGAATAATATTTCTGTATTTTGATTGGTGGAATATTAGTGATCATTATCTGAGTATATCAAATTAATTTTTTAGAATACCCAGGCATCATCTGGTTTCCCTTCACCAAACGTCCTATAAAACAATATATTTGGTGTTGCACAGTTACCCATTCTGGTGCAAAGTACCCACTTTATGGTACAGCATTACAGAAGTAACTTATAGGGAAGTTAACATTCTGCAATTACACCGTTGCATATGGTTGTACAACCTCTATTTGCCCAGTGAGTGAATATTTTATTTATTTCTAAATAACTTTAGATGCCTACGTATTGAGGACACTGACATCAATAATCGCACTAGATGTAAACGAGTCATCATATCACGTATACTATTTATACCAACCAAATACTGTCTCATATTCAAGGTCTGTTTAGCTATGACTATAAATACGGCCCTGGATAGTTGTTAAGAGTGGCTGGAATAGATTGGCTGATTTTCAGATGACAGCTATAGCTACATAGGTAGCTGCAGAGTTAGCTAAAGCTCCAGCTTAGTTATACTAACACTTGATGGCCGAGCTACTAATCTGGCGTACAAAGATATCTTTCAATTGAAGTAACTACTCGCTGTTACGAGTAATACACGCGAGCTATGCCGCAGGTGGACTGCTAGTTTATGTCCTAAAAATCATTGATTGTTCGTCTTCCATGCGGTTCAATACCAGTCATCCAACTGCGATGAAATTTCTGCAAAAAATTGGGCGGGAGACGGCAAAACAAGTTAGAGGGACCGAACAGGGTGCCCAAAAAATTTAATGAATAAGTAAACTTAGTGAGTGGTTTGAATTATTTTTTTAAGCAGGGAGGGGATGGTGAACAGAACAGAGGGGCAGAATGGGACACCCTAAAACCTAGCAAATATACTATAAAACTTTGGTAAGTTGAGCGTGTGCGACCCCAAAATTTTAAGCTGACAAAAAATTAACTTTTGGAGGGAGGCGGGTCAAATGGGGTAGGCCTGTAGGGACAGGACGATGTGCCCAAAATGATTTTAATTTAGTGAGAAAATACAAGTTTCTACCAAAACATAGTTCGGAGGAGGTGGGAGGCAGAACAGGTTAACCAAAAAAATTTGTTGAGTAATTTTCCTTTTCAAAATGTTTCTAAAATTGATTTTAATTGCCATTAACATCATTTTACCCCATTTAGCACTTTTCGAATTTTTTTTCAGAAACATTATCGCATTAAATAGAAAACCTCGCAACGAAGTTGCGGGAACCAACTAGTGTTACATAAATTTTAGTTTTTACATTACCGGTGGTGTTAACAAAGCAGTGACTTTTTGTGTGCAGTCGTAGTAAAGATTGCTATCAGAATCGCAGATACTCAGTCATCAAAGTTATTTGAGTTCAGAAAATTTGATTTTCATGCATTTTCAGTTTTGTGGCACTATAGGTAATACTTTATGTATTTGTTGTCAATTCCATGTCGAAGTTAGATTTTAGTCAAATACATACAGTACATAGGTCTAAGCTGCATATCTAACTAAATGTTAAGATTTGAAATGACAATTGTTTTGCAAACAATGCTGTCAAAAAACAAAAGTATATTAGTTTCGGCAAACTTGAACCAGACTAAAAGCAACCTTGCATTCTGCCCACAGTGACTCCGAACAACGCCGACAAACTCCAGCTAATTGTTCCCGAAAAAAAAATGTTTGTACCGCTTTTAGTCTTAAGCTATTTTATATTCGTGTAGTCAACATACGTTCATCTTATTATTATTTAATGAAAACCCTAACGGACTTTGTTGGTGTAGTGTTTTTTTTTTCGGAATTATATTTGCTTTTTACAATAATTTTAGAAGTATTAAAGTTTGAATAACTGCAAATAACACTTAAATTAAAAATTAAAAAACCCTGACGCAAAAACCATCCTTTAAAAAGTTAAAAAATTTCGTAACAGTTAGGTCTAAATATTTTAATTACCTCGTTAACGCTTCGAGTCCGGAGGACCACTAAGTAAACCAGATGAATAGTTAGGAATTGAAATGGAATAGAATAAAACAGCAAGACCAAATCCACTAAATGATGCATCAATCCAAAAACTCAAATGTAAATATAGCATATTGGGCTTATCTTTGGAATTGTCACATATGTACATACACCATACGTAAGTTTTGCTGCATTTTTTGTGTTTCATGTTTCATAATTATAACTACCTATTTAATTCACTTAGCGGTCCCCCGATACATTTAAGAACCAAAAATAATATGAAGTTATTGTTTTTACTTATTAGAGGATCGTTTTATATGGCGTTTTCTTTATTGGAATTTTAGACTTCGGTATTATTCCTCTGCGTAATTAATCTAATTGCAGTATTTTGTTATTTAAATATTTATTAGCGTCATCAGAATTTTCGTACCCCTCCCCCTTCCTCCAAAAACAATAACTATCCCATAAGGTATTAATGAATGAAAATATGCAAAATTGATGCTTTTAAGTATCTTATGATTCGCTAAATTGCTCATGCAGCTAAGTACAAAAACAGCCGGAGTCAATTTTGGGATTAGAAAAGAAATATCGCTTTCCCAATTAACATTTTTTTATCTATACTCCCATAAATTTATCATCATCGACTTTATTTAATTTATAATTATATCAATACATATGTGATTTGTATCCTTTTGTGTAGAAAATATTATAAAATTGGTTTTATAAAAATGTTCTACTAATTTTTTGGATATAATCCAGTCAGATAATTTTGAATCAACCTCCTTGACTTTTGCCATTAACTGATCATCTGTTTTATGACATACCAAAAACCATGTATCATCAGCAAATATTATAGTGTTGCTTTGTCCATAGATGAAATTTGGAACGTCATTTCTACAAATTAAAAACGAAAGATTACCCAAAACAGATCCCTGGGGCACCAATTTTTTTTATTTTATCTACTTCAGAAAAGTCTCCGTGCTGTCTTTATTTTTTAGATGTAGGCTATCACCTGTATTCTTTCACTAAGATAGTAGACAAAAAACTTTTGGAAATTATTCATCATCCAATAATGATGTATTTTTGTTAGTAAAATGCATTATAATTTACACAATCAAATACTTTTTCTAAATCATACAGGCCTCTAACACACCAACCACCTGTTGATTTTTATTTAATGCTTCTATAATAGTATTGATTGACTGACAAAAATAATTTTCTATTGAATAATCATGTTGGAATGCAAAATGTGAAGGAGGTGATATTTGATATGTTATTATATGATCATACAATCTTTGTAAATAAGTTTTTCAATTGCCTTCTAAAATATGTTTAATAGAGCTATAAGTATATAATTTGTTATTTGTTTATATTCCCGTTTCTAGGCACGTGTAGGGATGGTTACTGCATGGTTTAGTCTGTCAGAAAAGATAACAGTGCTCTAAAAATTTTTTACAAATTATACTTAGGTTTACTAAGCTCACTGCCACAAAATTTCATGAGTTTACTACTGAATTCATTATATTAACAAGAATTTTTAAATTTCAAAGAATTGATTATAGATTCACATGTGTGGTTTGCACCATTATATTCACATTTTTTATGTTTAATTGCATGTACCTTCGTCATTATTTGTAGGTATTATTTCATTTACCACATTATTGGTAAAATAGTTGTTAAATTTATTTGCTATCTCAATAATGTTGTTAGTGATAACGTTTTTAGAGTTGTAGAAACATAACTGTCAACACAGGCAGCATACGAAGTAGGTGCTACTGACATCTGCCACTAAGAGAGCAGTAAATATTCCTATATATGAATCTATGTGCTCTCGGTATAAAAGAAGCGTTTTACAATTTTCTAGAAGGTTTACCCGTCCCAGAATCTTAGGTGCGGACCATGTTGAAATTGGGGTTTTCTCGTTCACTGTTTCATTTTGTCGCTGCTCCACACTTATGTCATCTCACCTTCGTAGGTTGGTAAAAAGAAATGCAGCGGTGAGAACGGCTATCTCAAGTTTGTTCCAGTAGCCTTTTAAAAATGTTTATTTTACCTACAGGCCGCAGCAACATAATATTTCACTTCATGTTCCTATTCAGAGCTGACAGACTCACAACGAAAGCTCTAGCTTGGTGGTGTTAGCATGTTCTAGGTTGCAACTCGCCATATGATTTTTACTTCTATAGGATTTTCATGGAAAAGTAAGTAATTTTTGAAGCTGTGATTATGTTTCTACTTTCAGGTAATTTGTATATTTCTTCAGTTTGTTAACACAAATACAGCACTTTCAGGTAACAAGTACTGTGTATAGATTTCACTTAAATCAGAGGTTATGGTATAAGGTCACCACGATAGGCTAACACAGTGAATATTCTGAATATATTTGTCCAAAGTGCTCGCTTTACTGTGAAGAGCTTGTAGTGGTTTTTAGCATTTCTATGCATATTTGTACGGTCAGTAACTGACATTTCATATATGGTAAGGGGTGCAATAAATTTTATTGAACCTTAATACGCAGCATATTTTTAACCGACTTAAAAAAAGTAGGAGATTCTCAATTCGGTTGCTTGTTACCTCAGAATTCCATCATTTGTAAACAGATTGGGAAGATTTTTCTTCTTTTCTTGTTGGAAAGGGGATATTTTTAAATAATTAGTTTGTGTTTAAATTGTTGAATGGATCTAAATTAGTTAGCAAATTATAAGACCTAATGACAAAGAAAATAAATTATTTTTAATTATTGGTGTTGAAATGAAATAACATATGATAAATAATTTGGGACTTTTGCTCGTGTTAAATGAATAAATTAACTAAATTAAAAAAATAATAAATTAGATAGCCTTTCAGCACACACAGTCTAGCCACGTTCAATCTCCTCGGTGAAGACTCTGCTCACCGAGCAATGCTGGTCCTCCACCCACAAAATCATCCCTTTTTCTCTCTTTCGCTCTCACTCTGTTCTCTACCTGAATGGCAGACTGACCAAACCAAACAGTTTTTTGTCAGGAAGAGGGAAGGAGGAGGGGTTGGTACAAAGTCTGAACAAGTTACGGCCGCAGCCGCTTGGTGGTGCTAGGATCGTCCTACACCAGCGCTCCAAAGCGTATAGGGACGGAACTACGTGCTCGACATCTTCAAAAAGCGCAACAGTACATCCCATAAGGTTGTCCTGCCCTGCCCTAGTCCCTGTAGTTTCTGATCTGATGTTCACTAAGGAAAATTCCTATAAACTGTTTTTAATATTTACCTGATTCTTCCTAATTATTCAGGCTCCAAACGCAGCGAGGCAAAGCAATAGCTCTGTGAACATTATTATTTTTTAATTATTCAGCTTTAAAATTCCATATTTTCAAACTCTGCCACAAACAGTGAAAATGCGTTCTGATTGACTGACACATTTATGGCGTAGTCTTACTGGTTTTGGTTAGACACAGCAAGCCAGGCACTATTGTGTGTATTGGAATTTTTCACCAACTTAAAAAACATAAAATTTAGCGAACCTGGTTACGTAAAAGTTAATTAGGGGAATTCGCCCGTTGTTTGGGCATGCGTGGTTGTAGATTTGGTAGTCAACAACAAAGATTTATTTCACTTGTGTTTTTTAAAGGAGTAAAGACAGCAATGTAATAGTAGCTCTCGCACATTGCGACGCTTTAGTTATAGGTTTGAGTTTGTGTCAATTTAATTTAAGTTCCAAACAGTTGGTAACTTACTATGTATTCATTTTAATGTTTCAGATCCAGTATGTGATCATATGTTTAGGTTTGACAGGTCAGCCGAACGAATTTCACATGCGTACAAAAAGTGAACCTGTCGAGCTAATATTTGGAATATGTTTAACCAAACCTGACACAGACTATAGTAAAACATTCTGGTTGCACGAGTCGAAAAAATTATATGGCACGTCAGTTATTTTAATACAAGTAAATTTTTTTCTCTCAGTAATTTTTACGTTTCTCGTGAACGACATTGCTATCTCGGAGCAAGTTTGGCAAGAACCCGCCCACCCCACGAATTATCGGCCAATTACGGTTGCCTTGAATTCGCCTATTGGCTAATGACATTGCCACAACCAGTGGAATAGCCAAAACACTACAGCTGCAGGGATTTCGTTATGTCATGTTGTACACAATACAGCATTACATACATAAACTGTATTTTTCTCGTTAGCAGCAAATTTTAGGTCTCTTCTTGAAACTTAAACCATGCAGTCCACCTTGATTTATCAAACGACGCTTAAGTTAAGATTTAATTCCAAGTAAATTGCATTTTATTGATGTGCAAACAAACTACTATCCCCATTTATACTCTTCTGAGTTCACGTCATACTCGATTTTACTGCACAAACAACTTTCAACACAACTTCACGACTTGAACGTATGTTGCTGTCGTTTGTGTGTTATGTACATTAAAATGTACAGTATCGTGACGTCAGAGGGACATCACCCTGGTGGTTCATGTTTTTGCCGGGGTAAACAGACAGCTCATTTTATTTAAGTTTTTCTGGAGTTACACAGATGCAAAGAAAGAAAGTATGGGACCGTTGTTAATTAAATTAAACACAATTTTAAATAGAAAGAATGATAAAAATGGGAATATTCCGTATTGCCTTCTTAATAAATTTGGTGTCAACAAATGTATTTGTCTTGCTTATGGTATTTTATGATTAATATTTATTACTACAATGTTCAAACTAAAATCTAGAACTGTTTATAATTTTATTTACACAGAGAGAGGTGATGCAATGGTAACACATTGGATTCTTGCTCTAGAGGACCTGAGTTCGATTTCCTGTTGCAGTTAGCCTGATTTTGGTTTTTAATGGTTTATAGAGGAATGCCAAGATAGGTAGTTCTTTTACAAAGATTCTTATCGACTCCTCTCTCAGTTCTTGCTGTAATAAGTTTTGTGTCGCTCACTAATGACCTTGCAGTTGATGACATGTAACGACCTTACTTTAAATATTACATGTTTCAATTCAGTATGTATTGTAGTTGGCAAGGAACATTAAAAAGAAACCCCTACTGGTACAGTTTTTAATAAATGTAATTTTTTATATTGGTGACAGTCATAATGGCAGTACTTACAATAGTTTAAAGTATATTTCCTACAGGTATTTGGTACTCCTGAAATATCCAGAATCCAATATATCTGGACATATAACTGTAATTTAGTAGGGCCTATGTACCTATTGTTTTAGTGTAGTTCCCTATTCCTAGGAGTAAGTCACCTGTTTTTAAACCGACAGAAATTTTGTTAGTCAAAAAGTTTTTACCAGTATGTATAAAGGCAATAAGATATTTACTTTAGCTTTTGGGATATCTTTGTAAGTGAATTTTGGTATTGTTAACTAAAAGGTAATTTTGAAAAAATTTTATGTAATAATGAATTTTTAACAAGTTCATTACTATTTAAATTTGTCACAACTAAGCTTTATTAAATTCTTTGTTTCAATACAGTACAGCTCAATCATAAGGCAAAATTAATTCAATTATTTGTCTGGTTATTTTGTGCATTCAGTACTGAAGGGTTTTTGCATGTCTGATTTCTCTAGTGTTGTGAATTTTTTTATTTATGTGAAGGAAATTTTGTATTCAGTAAAACAGTGCTGCAAAGTTAATTGTTGCATACAGCGAGGTAGCAAAACTTTCAACATGCTGGACTCGCATTTGGCAGGACTAGGTTTACGTTCGTGGTCTTAGCCATTGTGGTTTTAGTTACCATGGCATTCTGAAATTTCTCCAAGCGAATGCTGCAACGGTTCCAAAACAACAGACGTGGCCCATTCAACTCATAATTCCTTAACATTGTATTTACCTACTGATAATTACTAATGTTAATAGGACAATACCAAATACAAAAAATTAAGTCATTTTACAAGCCTCCAAATACAGGTCACATTATTTGTCATTATAGGGGTTGATTCGCCTAGTACCTACATAGTAGTATGTACATAGGGTTGCTACAGGTCTAGAAAACAGGGGAAACCCGTGGGCTTATTATGTACTACCACCACAAGGTTGTTCTGTGCGCAATCCACACTAATGTTGAGTTTACTTCAAAAGTGATTATGTAAAACCAATTTGCGTTTGTGCTCGTGAGCTCGGGAGTAAAGAAAAAGAAAAACTATAGTTATTATTTCGTTGTGTGTTTTATGAAAGTGAGAGTGGCAAAGCTGTGGCTACATGTAAAGAGGATATAAATACTGGACACGAGCAACCCATTTGCAATGAATATAAGGCTACTTCACATGAGCAGAGGGTTATGGTTTTTGTCAGAATGTAATTAATATTAGCTGGAAATTTTGAAAATAAAACAATAACTTAGAACTTACACAGAATAATTACAGACCAGAGCTGCAGATGTGCACATGAGCACTGAAACAAAATGTTGCATAATTCTTGTCATCAAAAATCATTGCCTCTACTTATTATGTAACAGCAACATTGTGTAGAAGTGTCTCTCATTTGACTGTGCCAGTGAGAACAACATCACTGTCACACCACACATTGGGAGCCCAAATACGCTGAGAGTTAAATACAGCCAATCACTGACCATGGAGCATAGCTGCAGATGTGCAGGTGAGGTACTGAAACAAAATGTTGCATTATTTTTGTTATCAATATATTGTCTCTAGTAATAAGCAGAAACCACATTACACATCTTAATGTTTTGATATTTTGTACCTCTTTTAAACTCTGCATAAGACAACATAATCACTATGTCAGAGTATTTTGTAGGTACATGGAAATAATCACCGATATTAACATAACTACATTAGGCCTACAACGAAATTTTAATGTATTTAAGTCTATAAACTTATGTTGTACAGTGAAACACTCTTAAAAAGCTTTCCCCCTTAATGAGTTTGAATAATTTTTACAATGTTTATGTACACAATAGTAATTTGACCCTTTCAAGAAGTTTTCCCAGCTGAGAAGTTTAAATTTTTAATTCCCTTCAGAAACTTTTTAACAGGTTTTTACTGTATCGTTATTTTATTTGAATCCCATCAACTACTAGTGCAGAATATTCTCTCGTGTAAAATTGTTTGCAAGAACCTAATTGTGAATTATGTAATTGTATTTATTATCTACATGTTAGCCAATATATACTTTACTCATTTTAAAAATACTGTAAACACTTAAATATGTGACCACAGAGTGGGATCCATACGTTGGAGCTGGGATGGAAGAACTGGAGAAGCTGCAGAGAAGAGCAGCGAGATAGGTGGAGAAGGCAGGGGTAAGATGGAGAGGAGGAGGGTAGTCAGTTATAGGCCATCAGTAATGAATAAAATGGAATGGAGTGAAGGGCAGGTGAAGAGTTGAAACACTGCTAAAACTATAAACCTATAGTAAGGATTGGGAGGGTTACACTGTTACCTAAGGAAAGGTATAGAGGAAGGAGACAGTCTATACTCATGAGGTTGACAATATTTTGTAAGACTGTGATGGCGGTTAGCAAGTGTAGGAAGGGATTGGACAGGGTAGCCTAATAGGGCAGAAAGGAGTGATCTCGTTACAGGGATACAGCTTAATTGTGAGAGTTTATCATTATGCACAGGGGGAGGGACATTACCTTGAAAAAACATTGTGCGTAAGTATTATATGACAGGAAATTAAGTATTGCAGTTTGACTTAATGTAGGCCAAATATCAAATTTTCAATAACCTGCCAAGTTATTTTCTTTTGAGATAGCTTAGTAATGGTACAAAACACAACATAATGTCACCATATATTTGCTTGCGAAATACATATTACAGTAGTAGACTCAAAACTGTGGAATGTTTGTTTTATTACCTCCACTAGCAAATTAGACTACTCAAGACGACAAGTTCCGGCTGTAGTCAGTTGCATAATGCCAAATTTTAGAGGTCTGTACACTTTCAACAAAAAACGTAACTTATTAACTGCATCGAACCATTACTGCAACTAGCTGCATAACAGGCCAATGTTAAAAAATTTACAAGTAGGCCTCTATTGAATATTTATTCGACATGTGCTCACTTCTTACTCATAATTTCCACTGATTCGCTGTGTTCACAACAGTAAAAATCTTTGATAACTATGCTAAATTATTTCATTTCTACCACAATTTTGTATAGGCCTATTTACTTTAGAAATATCATCACATTGAAATTATACAAGTAAACATTTCCTCCTGCAAGACATTCTCGGTTACATTTAGAGCAAGCAGGTTAAGAGACGTAAAACATAGTATGTGTATTAAAATCTATAGTAATGTAGGCCTACAACGATCATTTAATCGCTAATACAAATTATTCACCTTAAATGTATTTGTAAATATGTTTCCCTGCTTTGTTCACAGACTAAACATGCACCATAGATGAAGCAGTATTAGATACACACATTTGGAAGAAAATCAGAGGTGCAAACATACAAAATGTAAAAGTTTTCTAGTTTTTGCACCAAAAATTTAAATACCCAACTTCTCTTTACCATCGAAGCAAAGGTTCTTACGTCACTTCATTTGAAGCGAATCTTTGCACCGAAGGAAGATATATCGTCTGAAGCAAATATTGTTGTATATAATCGCTCGAGAAAAGTGAAACGCTATCTAAGAAGTGAAAGGAAAGCAAATTGCTTCATTACTCGACTTTGCGTCGGTGGTACAAAATAAGCCCACTGGAAAACTCAGGGAATTTCAAAGAGATCTGGAAAAACTTAGAAAAGTTAGGGAAATTGCTTACACTGACTGAAAATTGAAATAATATAAATTTGAAAATTTTTCAATATGTAATGGAAAATTTGATTTAATGTTAAAATATACCTATTTATGAACAGTACTGTATATGGAATATGAGGCTACCAGAACTGTTTGAGCATATTTTTCCAATGATAATACCTCTTTGAGTTAAAAGCTGTGAGTAACTGCATACTGCTTTTCACTGTACAAAAGTAAACGTTATATCAGTCAAAGTTAAAAATTAATCAAATTCAACCGAAACTAATATCCATTCTTTCAACTATTATAGCTGAATGTGTCAAACTAAAGTTGACAGTCCACAGTGCATTTGTCACCACTGATTATTCAGTATAGGGAAAATTCATATTTTTAATCATATTTTTATTTAAAATTACATTTAATTTAATGAAGAACGATACCATACTTTTTTCTTTGTGTCTGTGTAACTCCAGAAAAACTTAAATAAAATGAGCAGTCTGTTTTGCCCGGCAAAACCGTGAACCGCCAGGTTGACGTCCCTGTGACGACACAATACTGCACATTTAAATGTACGTAACACACAAACGACAGCTACATGCGTTAAAGTCGTGAAATTGTGTTAAAAGTAGTTTATGCAGTAAAATCGAATATGGCTTGAACTCAGAAATGTATAAATGTGGATAGTAGTTCATTTGCGCATCAATAAAATGCAATTTCTCGGAATAAAATCTTAACTTCAGCACCGTCTGATAAATCAAGGAGTACTGTATGGTTTAAGCTTCAAGACGAGACCTAATAGTCTGCTATTAACGACAAATTTGCCTGTGTTACGCTGTATTGTGTCTTGCAAAACTGGTCCCGAGGTGGCAATGTCTTTCACGAGAAATGTAAAAATTACTGAGTGAAAAAAGTTTCTTGTAATAAAATAATTGATCTGCCGTATTATTTTACCGACTCGCGCAACCAGAATGTTCGATCATAGTCCGTGCCAGGTTTGGTTTAATACGTTCCAAATATTAGCTCGATTGGTTCACTTTTTGTACATATGTAAACTTCGTTCGGTTGACCTTTCAAACCTATTCTTATGATTGAAAACCGTGTCTGAATCATTAAAATTAATTCGTAGTAAGTAATTATATCTCTGGAATTTTATCTCAATCTACATAAACTAAAACCTATAACTAAAACGTGTGTGAGACCCACTAATACATTGCTGTCTTCACTACTTTAAAATCGACTCAAGTGAAATAAATCTTCCTTGTTGACAACCAAATCTACAACCATGCATGCCCAAGCAACAGGCGAATTCCCCCAATTAACTTTTACGTAACCAGGTGAGCTAAATTTTATCAGTTTTTAGTCTGCGAAATATTCCAATACACACTATAGTGCCTGGTGTGCGGTTGCTAACCAAAACAAGTAATACTATGCCATAAATGAGTTTTGAAGGTTTGTGGTGGCATTTGAAAATATGGCACTTCTAAAGCCGAATAATTCGAAAATTACGATGTTCACAGAGCTATTTATTTGTCTGGTTGCATTTAGTGACGAAATAATTAGAAATAATCTGGTAAATGTTAAAGACTTTTTCTAGGAATTTTCCCTATTGGTTTTAAAAACTGTCCTGTGTGGATTTACTTTTGTGAAATGTTTGTCAAACTCTTGTTATGGTAATTTTCTCTTCATATGTTGTATGCTACAAGTTAATTGTGGTGTATTGTGTGTGGTCTTTAACTTAATAAAACCATTTAAATATAACTACATTTTCCTCTTCATTAGATTTGAATGTCACTCAAAACCTAATCTTGCAATTCATGTGTGACACATTAACAGCAGAAATTCACAACTTGTTAGATCATTATGTACCATAGGGTTGGTATACTTTGCACCAATTTCTTGCTGAAAATTTTTGTTTTTACTTAAAACATTAATTAATTGTCACAAAAACATTAATACCTGTATGCAAAAAATATTCACTTAACACACTTCAGAGATCACATTTCTCTATTGTTTACAAATATAAAATTATTGATTCATTCTAGTGACTTTCATAAAATTTGGTGCAACCCATGGGTTGGCTAACTTTGCACCACTTCTGTTTTGTGGGCTTTAAGGTAGGTTAAGAAGAATGGTGCAAAGTTATTCTGTCTGGCTAACTTTGCACCATAAAATAGCTAAGATTCTTTAATATTTAATTGAAAATAACATATTATTACTAAATGTGTTCAAATACATAAAAAATTAACACTTACAAATTCTGTTAATTGTATTTGTGCCCCACTTGGAAAATATGAAATTTCAAATTGGTTATAAACACAAAACTGTTGAATAATGATACAAATACAGTTACCGGTTCTTAGTGGAACACATGGTTTGGGAATACGTGTGTACACAAGAATTCTGTACAAAGCCATATAAAACTGTTTACAAAAAAAAACACGATGTCAACTCATGTTTCTTCATGGTTTACTCCTGTTACACACAAATCAGTCCTGGTATAGATGTAAATGTTCATGGTTCACTCCTGCCACACATCAGTAAGTTCTGGAACTGAAAAAAAAGCCTCTGTTTGAGATCTGTTTAGGCGTCCCTATGCTACTAAGAACATCATTCCAGCTGTAAAACAAAATGTCTTCTTTTGCAGGCCATTTGCATGATTTTTTTATCTTTGCATCGCCTTTATTTGCGCACCAATGGTTACGACTTAAGAATCTGACCAGGGAATAGTTCTCCTTCGTAACTAAACACTATAAACTCTCCACACATTTTTCTGGATGTTGTCCAATGACGTCTCTGAATATGCCTGCTGGTACTTTCGCGATCTCCAGTGTTTGTGTCAGAGTATGAAGGTGGTGTAAATGATTGTCATTCTTCTGAACCTGCAGCAGAAATCTCTGGCATGCATTTCTTCACAGTGGCAAGGCGTGAGTTTTAAAGGAGGGGAAGCAACTGGTGTAGGAACACTGATACCCCCTTAACAAAGCGGGGAGTCCGAGGGTCCTCCCCGGGAAAATTTTGATTTCTAGGTGCAAAATGGTGTTATTTAATCAGTGTTTTGTATCTTAACAGTGAATATATCTCTGGCATACATATGCATATTTTTAAAGATAAAATCATTTCTGTCGAGATAAAAAAGGAAGTGTCTAGTTACCCCCTCTCCACGACTTACACCACTGACTTAACATTATTATGTGTAGGCTATGGCCATTAGTTAGCAAAAAGTAAGTTGGAATAATGGTTTTACTTTACTTCATAACGAAACCATGCTAGTATGTATGATTTGTAGACTGATAATTTAAGATAAGTTACAGTTTTTTACTTAATAACGAAAGAATACATTATTATATGGTTAAATATCAAACTAGATAAATTATTTTCTAACTTGAAGTGCTTAACGACAATGAGAGACTAAATACAGTTCAGTAGTCAACTTTAAAACAGACGAATGCATACTAGCAATTTCATATATTTACGAAAGCATGATATCTTAAAACTAAAAAAAAACATGCATAACACAAGATAATGATGCAATGCAAACATGTACCAAGGTGCAACAAATACGATATAACTACACACTGGACCATTTCGTTAAAATTGATTAAATTGTAATTCGCTGAGAGTTTATTTATATTTTAGATATTGTATATTTTTAAATTGCTGAATTTGAAATAAAATAATTGCTAACTGTCCGAAAATGTTTAAAAATGCAAAAAAAAAAAAAAAGCTGTTTTGTACACGTCTTGAAGTTGCTCGTGACGCTGTTTTTAGTGTGAATTATTTCATTCCAGTAAATCAGTTTTCTAGCTAGTATAAAAACGTTTTTCTGCAAATTTCGATTGACATGCAATTATACAAAAGGCTAAAAAATGTTCATTGCAGTAAATAAGTCACATTGTATGTCTACAAAGAAAACCAATCGCATACAAATAAAAAAATTACTAAAACAATTAACAATTTTAGTTAACCCCCTTCCCTTTTTCCACTAAAAGGTGATTTTTTTTCTCGGAAACAAAGAAGAATAACCAGGCATCACTTATTTAAATACAGGATTACTTACCTTTAATAGGTTGCAATATAAAATAAAAGAAGATTCTTACTAACGTCTTGATGAAAGGCATTATGTAGTTTTGTTACACATTGCGATGACACAGCCCTTACTTTTCATAAATACGTAGAAAGTCGGTTTGAAAATACTACACTTATTACTGAAAACTGAAATGTTTACGTATAGAAATGCAGCCACGTGCGCGCGAATCTGCATACAGAGGACCAGACAAAAAGCGGTCGATATTTACTCCTTCGTACAAGTTCGGTGTGGCTATTCGGCTATCCTCGTGTAGTAAGCAAGTGACTCGGTTGCTTCCAGTCCTCCCTACAACTTAGGTCCGCTACAGACCCTCGCACCCCCGCTGAGCCATTCATCGGCCGCAATAGCCCTAGGCGCCTGGAAGCAGGGGACACGACTGCTTCCGTGGACAAGTACTTTCACGAGACAAGAGACACCACTATCTCCATAGCCAAATATGCCTAGCACTGCAACGTAAATAAATTATGTTCTACTATAAAATTTTATATTATTTTGTAAGTGATGAGAATTATTAGGGAAGCAATGCTTCCGTTGTTTCCATGGACACTTCGCCCCTGTTTCTTCACTAGTTTCCGAGGTAGTTTTGTGTTGCTAGCCTGAGCAGAAGCACGTGAGTCGTCAGATGGCATGGAGCAAGTCTTTTCATTCTCATGTGCTGTGCTTTTGCCTGCATCTACTCATACTCGTTTTCTGCCTTTTGTAGGTCCCTCGCTGGTGGTAACTTGCAGTAGTTTTTCTGCCAGATACTTTTGAAACTTGCCTCTACATAATTCATTTCACAGCTATGAAATGGAAGTCTTTCAAGAAGAGGTGAAACATCACATGGATAGATCCCACACTTCAAGACCCCTGATCTTAGATTTCGTCCAGCACTTTCTGCAATACTGTCATGCAGACATTTGAAGAGAACAGGAATGTCCTGTTTTTGAATAACACAATATTTTAGCCCTTTATGACTGCTTTTGTAATTTAACAAAATCTGTCTCCACTTTTGCTTCAACAGATGGAAAAACGCAACATCCGAAGGCTGCGTCAAGTGGGTGATGTTTGGTGGTAAGAACACAAAGTAGATATAGTTTTGTCTACATTTATCAAGATCCTCTTGTGTGATGTGCGAGGACAAGTTTTCTCTAATCAGCTCCTTTTTCCCTTCCAACTTTTTCAACCTTGGAAACTTTAATGTTTGAAACCAGTCTGTAAATGTCAACGAATCAAACCAACCCCTTGGTTAGTTTGACGCGGGTCGTTCCGCAACTCCCTCTCTCTGAGCCCGTAGTGCACATCAAGCCAACATTACGGAACGGGCCGAGCGCCTGTACAGCCACGGCATACGGGAACACACCCGGCCACGTGGGCACACGAGGTAGAAGCGTCCAGACGCCGCCCCTGCGAGGCAGGGTGCCACCAGCGTGTGCGTCAGCTCAGCAGAAATACTGGCAAATGGTAGGAATGTGCCCCCTTGACGAGAAGCGACGTAATTTAACGTCAAAGTTGGATACCGTGTAAAAGCCCTCCCGTGCTTTCCCCGTCAAGAGGAGCTATGCCATTCACCAGGAAATAATATAGAGAGGCCAGGGGTAAGTGCGTTTTATGTGTACGGTGTCCCCTCGCAACTTTGTCGTTTTTAACCTTTATACCAGTGAAACACCCCTGCGCCTCGCGACAACTTGGACTCGCCCACGCAGTCAACTTGCCGCCCAAATAATTACAAGTGCTGTCTGGTTAAAATTTTGATATAATTAAAAATTACGTAAACTTTCAACAAACTATCCCATTATACAAATTTGGGACTCTTACCCTCAAGTTGTGCTATTAAAAGTGTTTTGGGCCTTTGCCCCTGTTTAATTTTGTAATTTTGTGTTTTTCGGCGAGTGCTTCCTGCGCTTTGGCGGCAGGACGTCATGCACGCGGGAAGGACTCGCCAGTTGGCATTACGTGGCGGACCGGGACGGTCGACGTGCTAGTCACTCCCGGCCCTTCACATCTTTGTATAATCAGTAGCGTATCAATAGTTAGTCTTTTTCGTCTGGAACATTTTCTCTTAATCTTTGCTGGCCCGGAGGTGTACCGTCACCCCTGCAACTCGTCGCCCAGGGGCATTACCTAATTAATATTTTTCACTCGTGTGGTTAATTTTCTTACAACAGCATCGCCCACCGGTCGGGCTTAGGACCGGGTCCGCTATTTGCGCCACCAGTGTTGTATGTCGGAGTATGGTGCTTTACCAATAAATACGATTTTCCAGATTACAGGTGCGTATTTATTACTTCCCGCTTCACGGCCATAAGGGCGCGGGACCCTTCAACCCGCTTACCAGTGTTCTACCTACAGTGTGTTATGTGTGTATTTTCTACCTTAGTGCTACGGGCGTGGGGAACGCCATAAGATTACCCTGCGTAAGTAATCTAGCGACGTAGAGTGGGGAGTGTTCTGCAACGCCACGGCCGTCGGCCACGTGGCCCTGAAACTTAGAGTCTCTGCTCTCATGAGTGCCCGTTCTCTCTTAACGGGCTGGCGCACTGGGCAAACAACACTTAATCACGACAACCGCTCACGTCAAATTGGTGCCCAATGTGGGGCGTTAACAACCACGTACCATCGCAGTTGCAGTTATGGTAAAATTCGCGCGCGGAGACCTCGTGGTCGCAATTGTCGAAAGCAGAGGGAGAGAGTACGCGAGGGCGGCCATCTTGTGGCAGCAACCAGCCGCGCGAACCCCTCTCCACCCCTGCTCTATCCAAGGGGTGGCAGCGCGCGCACCAAGGACAGCGTCACCCCCCCAGGCCACCTACCGCCGGAGCTACCTCCCCCTACCGCGCCGCGCACGGGGAGTCTGCCGCACCAAGGTTGGTGACCTGAGCATCTGATCGTCCGCGCCGCACGCACTTCCGCGACATGGCATACCACGGAGCTTATGGAGCCACCGGCCACGTGTGCGACCAGTGCTACGAGACTCTGCCTGGACATCCGGCCCACCACAGATGCCACGGGAAGGCGCTATTACCGAACTGGCACCCACATGACATCTTCCGCGACAACCGCGACTTTCCGCTGCAGGCAACGTCCGATGATGTGCCTGCACGGACGGTTACGCAGTGTGGGCCAAGACGGGAAGCTACCAGCTGGAATACACCGTGTGCAACCTCGTGTGCGTGCGCAGCACAACAAACAAACTTTAAGCAAGAAGCAAATTCCAGTGACATTTTAAAGCGTAAAGTATGTGACAGCCTAGTCTGTCTGCACCCAGGACAGTGCACCGTACCGTGCGTGACGTGTTCCGCGCAATACCACGAGGGATGCTTGTCGGCCGCGGAAGTGGTGAAGGCACACCCCGGACCTCTCCGGTGCCACATGTGCGAGACAGGCGCGGAAGCCACAACGGCACGTTCACCCAGTGACAGCGCAAAAAACACCAAGTCTCCACACTGTTCGCGACGGGAGGCAGCAGCATGCCTGATACACCAGTATGTGAGTGCAGACGACCGCGATGCCGCGTGGAGGCGGGAACTACGTTGCGCTGTAAATACTGTGAACAAGACGCGCATATGGAATGCCTCGTGGTTGAGGAGAAGCAGACGGTAGTCGGCACGGGTTTCCTGTGTTTTGGCTGTATCGCTGCTACACAACAACCCCCGTCGGGGACACCGAACCGGCAGAACCACACCACAGAGGTCAGCAACCTAGGTCACTGTGCTATCCCAAGAACAACTGTCGCAGTCATTCAGAACATGTCTATACCACCAATGTTTACGAGCGCATGGCGCGCCCCAGTGACACAGCAGGTGACGGAGACAGCCGCGACGCGCTCGCCGGCCGTGTCGATGCCACGCCAGTTCCAGACGCTACCAACATTCGCAGGATTAACGAGCGAGGACCCGGAGGCGTTCCTCGAGGACTGTGGAGGCCGCCTACACCGGTACGGCGTTAGTGACGAAAAATGGCCGCAAGTCATCGGGAAGCAGCTGACGGGCCAAGCTAGCAGGTGGTGGTCGATTATGACGCGCTATGGGATGGCGTGGAATGAATTCCGGGGACTGTTCCTGTCACAATACGGGGAAGCGTTTATGTCACTACAAGCCCGGAGCCGACTCGCGCTGGAGCCACAAGGGAACGAGCCACTGTCAGCATTTGCGTCGCGCAAGTACCACCTACTGCGCAAGTATCAACCACACCTTAGTGCGCGACAAGTGCTAACTACCATCGCCGAAACCGTGCGCCCAGAATTCCGTGCTTCGCTAGTGCCACTATTGACGTACGAGCCAGAAGAGTTCATAAAGGTCACCGCACTGTTCGGGAGAGCGACGCTCCAGCCGCCGGCGACACAGCGCAGGAGCGCCGGTGCTGATAGGCCCACGAGAGCTGCACAACTAGCAACACCGAGGACAGTGGCGGCAGGCGGAGAGCGACATCGCGAACGGAACACAAGGTATGAGAGTGATTATTCCAAGGGTGATGTGCATGACAACGTGAAACAGCGATGCTCGCTAGACTATTCCAAGCCACCCCCTTTCCCATGTCAGTTCTGCCCGGGCGACCAGTTACACTGGCATAAAGACTGTCCTAGAGTGCCGTCAAGGCCGAGGCAAGGGGACAAGAACACCAGGTCCCAGTCGGGAAACGGACAGTAGGGGTCACGGGACCTGACGTCACCGTATACCCCAGCATCAATGTAAACAACCAGACACCACAACACGCTCTACTCCAGCAAATCCATAGTCGACACCATCCATCAATAAATATTTTAGAAAGCATAAATAACCTCCGCTGTTATGCGCTAGTAGACACAGCGGCCTCACACAATTTCATTCAGCCAGAATTTGTTAATACTCAAACCATGATGAAATTATATCAGCGCGTTCAGCTACCTGCCGAGGGTGCGAAGTGCCAAGCGATAGGCGAAGCCACCATTGTTGTACGCATCAAGGACATTGAGACCATAACAACCGCCTTGGTAGTACCGGAGCTGAGGGAGGATGCCATCTTGAGCCTGCCTTGGCTTACCGAACAGAACACAGTGGTAGAGCCCGCGGCGAGACGCATACACTTCGGCACTGTTGAACGCAGAACCGCATACAGTACAGAGGCAAAGACAAGGGAACCGGCCGCCACAGTTAGACTCGAGGATATATCGAACGAGGTACCCACAGTGTACAGAGAAGCATTCCAACGGCTTTTAGATGAGGAGCGAAGTGTTCGTGGCTAATGATATCCTGAGACGTACTGCGGTGACGGAACACCGAATCGACATCACCACAAACAAACCTATTTACACGCCCACTAGGGGTTACTTGCCACATCAGGCCAAAGTCATCAAAGAACAAATCAAGGAAATGCTGGCAGACGGAGTCATTGAACCGGCCAACAGCCGGTATAATTCACAAATAACGTTAGCTCCCAAGAAAGATGGCATGCTGCGCTTTAGCGTAGATCTGAGACGTGTGAATCTCGCGACAGAAAACCTGTCCCCACCATACATTAGCGTCACGAATGCACTGAACGCCATTGGATGCGCGAAAGTGTTCTCCCTAGACCTGCGGAGCGGTTACTGGCAAGTTCTGGTGCGGCAGGACGACCGGGAGAAAACCGCATCCACTGCCTCAGACAGCAGCCAATACCAATTTTGCGCAATGCCGTTCGGCCTGAAAGGAGCACCCGCGACGTTCCAAACGATGATGGTGCAGGTACTGAGCGGACTGGCCAGCGAGTTCACACTAGCTTACCTCGACGATGTGCTCATATGGTCGAATACCTGGGAAGAACACCTAATCCACCTATCGCTCGTCCTAGAACGCCTGGCCATCAATGGGCTGACATGCGCAGTACCCAAATGCCATATAGGGAAGGCCAACATTGAATTCCTAGGCCACGTGGTCAGCGAGAAAGGGATTGAACCCAACGCCGAACACCTGCGCTTGGTCGAGGAGTGCCAACCACCAGGCACGCGCAAACAACTGCGCAAGTTTTTCGGCCTGATAAACTGGCTACGGGAGCAATTACAGGGGTTCGCGACTATAACAGCACCGTTGACAGCTCTCCTCTCCCCACAGAGAAGATACAGTTGGACCGCGGAGGCGGACAAGGCGTTCCGAGACATTAAGACAGCATTCACGAGGTGCGAGACCCTAGCCCACTGTACCTCCAGACGGACACAAGTCAAGAAGGGGTCGGTGCGGAGCTGTACCAGTACAGCGACAAGGGAGCACGACGCGTAATAGACTTCTCGAGCGCTAAATTTGACCCCACGGAAAGACGGTACCACGTAAACGAGCAAGAGTGCCTAGCAGTCGTATGGGCGATGAAACATTACAGAGCATACTTAGAATACCGGAGATTCACCCTGCGCACCAACAACAGGTGTCTCGTGTGGCTGCAATCCATGCGCGAAGCGTGCAGTAAACTTGCGCGGTGGTCAATGGCGCTGCAAGGCTACGATTTCGAGGTCGAACATGTAGCGGGGAACGACAACCAACTAAACCGACACATTGTCGCGGGCGCCGCACACTGACATCATCGTGCGCGACATGATGGACTGGGACGATATCCTGCCACCCGAGCCGCAGCCAGCTGACGCCCAGCTATATCAGCTGATAGCCGAACCGCAAGAGGCAAATGTCAACAACCTTTACGAGGCGGTTGTAGCGGCGCAGCGAGACTGTCCCACATGTCAGAACAAGCGCCAAGAATGCGCGAATGAGTTGGTACACCAGTGGCGGGTAGTCGACGAACGAGTAGAGACGCGCCCCCCCTTCGGGAGGGATCGTGGAGACTGTTCGTACCCGAGGGTGAACGCGGGAACATGCTACGACACGCCCACAACGAACACTTCGCCGGACATCCGGGCGCGTGCCAGACCGCCCGCAATGTGAGCCGCCTGTTCTACTGGCCAGGAGTGACCCGGGCGGTGCAACGGTATGTCAGAAGCTGCGAGACATGCAACAAGTACAAGTCGCGGAGGGCCGACGGCGAGCAACAACAGCAGCCAAGTCTGTCGGAGCGCCACTTCGAAACTGTCGCCCTAGACATCATGGGCTTATACCCCGTTCCACGAATGGCAAGTGCTTCATTTTAGTGGTGACGGACATGTTCTCGTGGTGGACAGAAGCCTATGCCGTTCCCAGCACACGTGTTAAGAACCTAGTACGTACACAGGACACAGAATTTTTTGCAAGATGGGGCTATCCGAAGGTCCTGCTGACGGACAACAGGTCGCAGTTCACTGGGGGAAAATGGAGAGACGCATGTGGGAAGTGGGGCGTCTACCACCACACCACGCCAGTGTACCACCCGAGAGCCAACCCCACGGAGCATCGGAATCAGGATCTGAAGATGCAGCTCCGACTCTGTGTGGGGAAAAGGCACAAGACCTGGGCCGAACATCTGCCCGTAGCCCTGTTCACACTTAGGTGCCGGGTGAACGCGGCCACCGGACAATCACCAGCCACGGCACTACTTGGGTGCAACCTCAGACTCCCAGGCGAGTACCAGTGCACCGCCGCAAGCAAGGAGGAACCTGGAAGCCCTGAAGTAAAGAAGGAGAGGCGACAGGAGCGACACACGGTGATGAGGGCTAACCAAGAGCGCTACGCGCAACAGTGGCTCAAGACCACGAGACCCCCCCCCCCCCGAACAGCACCAGCCTGGACAGCGGGTGTACGTCCGAGCGCAACCTCTCTCGGCAGGGAAAAAGAACTACTGTGCAGGCTTCGCCGCCAAGTGGAGCGGACCACACCAGGTGGTACGAGCGTGCGGCAGGACCACCTACCTCGTTAGGCGCCACAACGGCCGAGTAAACAAAATACATAGAAATGATCTGCACGCCCCAATGCACCACGCCCCCCAGGACAGACCCGCCAGACAGGGCGCCACCTAGCACACCACGTGCAGGAGACGGCCCCCCACTGGGTGCATAAGGCGCCTCTTCGCGAGCCGGACACCGCCGACTACGGCAGCAGAAGGCGGACGGCGCGGAGGGGCAGTCGACACTAGTGACGGGAAGCCGACACGCTCACCTGAACATTGTAACAGCCCAAGAGTTCCGGCGAGGCTCCACGAGCCCACCGACGGAGTCGTACGCGTCTCGATGCCCGGAGGCGAGACGACACCTGCCGACGTGAACCAACTCCGCCCCCGAGGCGCCATGCCAGGGTGGAGGTAACGGGACCGCCTGTTCAAGACAGAGCCCGAGGAGGGGCCGGCGACGCCGACGTCCAGCTGCCGCTGGTTGGAGACGACAGCCAGGCACCCTCCGGCCTGTCGCAGGAGATAACACAGTACGACGTCGAGGGCGACCTGACACCAGCGCCGCACGAGGGGGGGGGGGACAGGGCGCCCTCGTCGCCCCTTCCCAAAACGGCCGTCCTGGACCCAGCTCCACGGCCACCTCTGCAGCCCGACCCGGGCGACCTGGACCATGGGGACCACCTACAAGGCGGGGAAGGCCTAATGCCTTCCCGCCGGTCGAGACGTACAGGCCGCGGAGTGCACCCCGGGTGTACCTCCTGCCACAACGATGCGGCCACCAAGACGCAGGCAACGGCACTCCGCAGTCGTCAGCCACCCCAGCCGGGCAGGTACTTCCTCCGCACGCGGCCAGCCGGCCCCGGAGTCCCTCCTGCTGCAGGTAAGGCGGCGGCGGCGTTGTGATGCACAGACGGGCTCCCAGGAGGGGGGCGTTTGACTTGGGTCATTCCGCAACTCCCTCACTCTGAGCCCATCGTGCGCATCAAGCCAACATTACGGAACGGGCCGAGCGCCCGTACAGCCACGGCATATGGGAACGCACCCGGCCACGTGGACACACGAGGTAGCGGCATCCAGACACCGCCCCCGCGAGGCCAGGTGCCACCAGCGTGTGCGTCAGCTCAGCAGAAATACCGGTAAATGGTAGGAATGTGCCACCTTGACGAGAAGCGAAGTAATTTAACGTCAAAGTTGGATACCGTGTAAAAGCACTCCCGTGCTTTTCCCGTCAAGGGGAGCTATGCCATTCACCAGGAAATAATATAGAGAGGCCAGGGGTAAGTGCGTTTTATGTGTACGGTGCCCCCTCGCAACTTTGTCGTTTTTAACCTTTATACCAGTGAAACACCCCTGCGCCTCGCGACAACTTGGACTCGCCCACGCAGCCAACTTGCTACCCAAATAATTACATGTGTTCTCCCCCAAACAGTTTCACGTTCTATTTGTTCTGTAATTGCCAGTGTTGCGTTATAATTATTTCTATTAAAATAACGTCCAAATTCAGTGTCTATGTTTTTAAGTGCCGTCTGGTTAAAAATTTCATATAATTAAAAATTACGTAAGCTTTTAACAAACTATCCCAGTATACAAATTTGGGACTCTTACCCTCAAGTTGTGCTATTAAAAGTGTTTTGGGCCTTTGCCCCTGTTTAATTTTGTAATTTTGTGTTTTTCGGCGAGTGCTTCCTGCGCTTTGGCGGCAGGACGTCATGCACGCGGGAAGGACTCGCCAGTTGGCATTACGCGGCGGACCCGGACGGTCGACGTGCTAGTCACTCCGGGCTCTTCACATCTTTGTATAATCAGTAGCGTATCAATAGTTAGTCTTTTTGTCTGGAACATTTTCTCTTAATCTTTCCCTGATAGCAAAATAAGCTTGATTCAAGCTTGAATCAAGCCTGTCATGACAAGTCTGCAAGCTTGCAGCAAGCTTGTCATGTCAAGCCATAAGCTTGAATCAAGCTTGAATCAAGCTAACTAGTCTCCACACGACAAGCTTGCAGCAAGCTTGCGAACAAAGCTTGAATCAAGGTTGCTGCAAGCTTGTAGCAAGCTTGCCTCGTACAGGATAGGATACAACTGTGAAAAATAGGCTTGACTCAAGCTTGATTCAAACTTACCAAATTGGGCTTGTAATGGCAAGTCTAAATCAAGTCAATTGCAGGCTTGCTGCAAGCTTACATGCTATCTGGGTTGCTGGCCCGGAGGTGTACCATCACCCCTGCAACTCGTCGCCCAGGGGCATTACCTAATTAATATTTTTCACTCGTGTGGTTAATTTTCTTACAACAGCATCGCCCACCGGTCGGGCTTAGGACCGGGTCCGCTATTTGCGCCACCAGTGTTGTATGTCGGAGTATGGTGCTTTACCAATAAATACGATTTTCCAGATTACAGGTGCGTATTTATCACTTCCCGCTTCACGGCCATAAGGGCGCGGGACCCTTCAACCCGCTTACCAGTGTTCTACCTACAGTGTGTTATGTGTGTATTTTCTACCTTAGTGCTACGGGCGTGGGGAAAGCCATAAGATTACCCTGCGTAAGTAATCTAGCGACGTAGAGTGGGGAGTGTTCTGCAACGCCACGGCCGTCGGCCACGTGGCCCTGAAACTTAGAGTCTCTGCTCTCATGAGTGCCCGTTCTCTCTTAACGGGCTGGCGCACCGGGCAAACAACACTTAATCACGACCCCCGCTCACGTCAAGTTGTTGTATCTTGTTCCTCTTGGTCCATTCTCTGTCCAAGTGTTCCACATATGAACTGACTTATATACAACATATGGGGGGTAATAGCTCAACTGCTGCACTTCCTGCGTACATAAGTGATATGCTCGATTTGGATGCATTGCAAATACGCTCTGAGTATTTGCATCCTATTTTTGTAATGACTTTCTTTTGACCTGGGTTGTCTGTCAGATTTGACTCGTGGTATTTCCAGACATTTTCTGGAGGGATACTATTTATAATATTCTTCAAGTTTTCAATACACTCCCGCACTATGTTTTCATCGACAGTGGCTCTAGATTTCTTTATGTTACTTGCTAGTCGGACAGTTATTGCTGCATTTCTCTTAACAAAATTCCTAACCCAGTCATCTCCTGGTATGTTATTTTTAAATTTCGGAACATTTCGGTCCCTAAACACCAGGTAGTCTTTAACAATGTGCTTTAAATCAAAGGAATCAACTGGAAAATCAAAGTTTCTCATTTCTATCACACAAGAACCAATAACCTCTTCCTCTTCATGTGAAAAATTCGTTGGTTTGCCTGGTTTTCTTCCATGTAGGTTCTTTAATTTGTGATTTATAGTTCTTCTTAGTATCTTGAATTGAGCTGCTGCTGCTCGTTGTGACATCTCCCCATTTTTAACAGCTGTCAAACATTCTTGAAGACCCTCACCTTAATAGTCCTCATATCGCCTGGCTCCAGCTTTCAGTTCGTGCTTACTTGCCATGACCGAAACAAAACAGATTTTGAAAAATTAAAACTTTGTTAATGTTTAACAAGACAAGAAGAATTATATTAAAGGCGAAGAAAACTAGATAAAAGCATTAACCATGTAAACTAAAATGTTAAAACAATAATTATTAGTTGGGGTTACTTTGCACCATGGTGCAAAGTTAGCCTAAATTCCATAAAAATACGCCTTCAGAACAAGATATTTTTATAACAGGTTATCTTCTTAGACCGTGGATACTACACAAACCTGCCAACGCACAATGGCTACTCCTAAACCTGTTTTATTCTACTTGAATGAGTCACAACTGAAGCCATATGCAATTATCAAGTATTTGTAGATTCATCTTTCGATAGTAGAGAGCTCTGAAGTATTATTTTACTAGTTGTACTAAGTATACCCACCTTACGGTACTTTTAAAACAGAATTACAAATTAATAAATTCAACATAATCTTTTATTCATAAAATGTGTACCTAGTTTCACAAAGGTTTAACATGATGTCGAATTCCTTGTTAAGCTGCTATGAAGTATACAATAAAACTTATAACATATATGGAAAACTGTTAACACTGTAACCAGTTTACGTTGTTTATAGTTCAATATACAATATATTTCATTTTAAATATCTCTTGCTATTAGTACTGGTTTTATACAATATGCTTGTTATTTTTGTAGGAGAGTCAATCTCACAATACAAACAATGACATGAGCATGTGAGAAGCAATTTAAGTTCACTTGATAAAAATGATTGATACACATTTCATTATCAAGTACATTGTAACAAAGTTAGGATGAATATTTCTTGCAAGCTGTTTTTTTTTTTTTTTTTACTTTTTACAAGTAAATTAGTTTAACAATGTTAGTTAACTTAATTTGGTTATATTTTACTTTGTAACCTGGCTGCTTGAAGGTAAAATCTTCCAACTCTTCTATTTATACTTCAGAACCTACTACCAAACAATATTGTCATGAGGCTGGGCGTAGTAAATAAATAATGTAAAAATACATAATTAAAATGGTTAAACAGTTAAACAGATGTGGAGACAGAATGTGTCGTTGATAGTTATGTTATACCTTGTTTGTAGATAAAATGTTTACTGTAAAATTAAGACTGTAAAATGGGGGATGAAAGTATATCTGAATTATTAAGCTATGCAAGACTATGAGATGGAAAGCAAATAAACATCCCAAATAATTAAAACAAGCATTTGACTGGACCATAACGATAAGCAATAAAGATAAAATATACTCTGTAATTATTAAAACAGTACTGGGGGAAGTAAATACATACACTACGTAGCTCCTTAAGCAAAATAAAAACAAATAAACACTTTTGAAGACAGAATTTCCACCTTGTAGCCTAGCTACATAAAGTATTGTATGGTAGAGCACAACAAACCTACTGAAATAAAATAATAACTCCGCTTGACAAACTACTATCTATTGCGAGGGGTACAGAAAGATCGAACACAGACCAACGTCCCAAATGGGTAGCGTCTCCTATCTTGTGCTTGTCACCCATTATCATCTATTAATAAAGTATTAAAATCAAGATACATGTGCTGCAATTAGGGGCTATCAATTCATGTTAAGGGGACTACAGTTCGAATACTTGAAATAAAAGAGTGAATTCAAATAATTGGAGTTTATTACAAAATATTAAAATAAATTATTACAAAAATAAATATTACATTAATGAAAATAAAATTGTACAATTTGGAAAAAGATTTGTTATTAAGATGTGATGAACTGTGACCAGATATTACAATAAGAAATGATACTACACAGTAAAGTGGTTTCTGGCATTACAAAACAATCCTGAAATCATTACATTACTCTGAAAACATTTAATAAAAGGCAATTGTACAGTACTGGCCAACAACAAATACACGCGTCAACGTATCCACGACTATTCAACAAATACCGAACACGAAATCTAAAGGGAAAATAGTAATGATTAATAATAAAATAATAACATGAAAGAATACTTATCATTTTGATGTTCCTGTCCAGCGAAGTCTTATCCATCTCAGGGCTACGAATTCTTCTTAGCCCATAATTAATAAACGATTACCCGAAATTAAAAATAAATAGTAATAAACAAAACTAACTACTCTGAACTTAAGGCTAAATGTCCCTATTTTAAATCCGAATGTCACCACCATGAGGCAGCAACAAAATGAGCAAATTTTTTACAGAAATAACTCGCCAACCTATGAACGGATTTTAATGCGGGAAACTGCATTTTACATCGTAAAACCATTCTAATGTAGGTGATTAGTTTGCGTGCTATTTAATATATCAGATATAGAAATGTTTTAAAAATTATGTCTAAAACTCAATATTTTTTAAAAAGTCGCCTTACAGGAACACGGCCATGAGTTAGAAGAATTTAACGCAATTTACAGATTTTGAATTGGTCATATACATTTGTCGGAAACAGAAAAATTAGATATTAACATGTAAGGTGTCGCGATACAGGGTTCGTGCCCCCACCCTATTTTTCACCTTCGCGTAAATAACAGTGTTAATGCTTCTGGTGTGCTTCCAAGGTCAAAAGCATCCTTCCCATCCCTCTCTTGTAATGGTATATAGTACTGTTTGAAAATACGTAAGGCTCGGTGTTACATTTGTATGACAGCTTGGTAATTACTGACAGAAACACTCGACAACTAAACCAACTATGCTACCGTTATCCAGACACTGTTGTTAGTAAGTATCATCCAAGCTTTCGCCTGGTGGTAACTCAGGAAACCGTGGAAAACACGAAGCCATATGCGTTTCTACAAAGGTAACGTCACTACTCCTCCTGGCTGTTATGTACGTCTCAACTTTGTTTCTGACTTGCAGGAATAAATGTTTGTCTTGCATATGCTAGTTACCTTTTGTGTGTATGTGTAATGTCATAAATCGGTGCAGATTTTGCAGATAAAATTATTACGTGAACGGATTTGTTTATTTTAAGAAATGATACACTATGTCGATTTATGAGTTGCATTTTGCATGGGATGAACACACGCAAACTGGTTTTTATTTTCAAATCTAACTATACAAAATATCTATCTATAGTCATTACAGGCACCTCTTTGTGGCGTCTTACGAATGAAGTTCATAAAAGTTGAACTGAAATTTATTTAATTGTTGAGGAACACACAACTCCTGGAGTCCTCCCCCGGGAAATTTTGGGGTTCCAAGGTGCAAGATGGGGTTATTTAAACATTTCTCGTTTCTAAAATATACTAATTATACAGCTGGTTGAAATAACTATTTTATTTTTATAGAAATTTTTTTTGAGTGTACAGATTTACAAAAAAAAAACATTTACTTCATGTACTGTACATGTTGGAGTCCTATACACACAACAAAATGATGAATTTAAATACCAAGAGAAACCTGAATGTTAAACTTACAAGCTGCAGTAGCAGTAAGAATGTTCCACACAACATAAAAAATTAACTAAAATAAACATTTATTCGAATTTATTGGTTCGTGGACATACACCATTGCTCATGTTTTGTTGACCAAACTTGTATTTGAAAGACAAAGTGACAAAAAAAAAACACACAATAAACACAGAAAATGCAAGAAAAAATAATCCCAAACGAAGTCCCTCCCTTCTTACTATAACAGTACACAAATGTTGCGCATTATTTGATAAACGATTGGTTCACTGTTTCAGAAGTCTGCTTTCACCTCCCATTCACTTTTGCCACACAGACAGCAACACAAATAATATCTACATTGATAATACTATGTATATATGAAGTTACAAAGTATTTGTGTGAATGTGTGTGTGGAGTGGGGTTTGCGACATGTGTATTTACGTAAAATTATTTATATTGATTAATCAAATTCTTATGTTCTTCATTACATGTTTAGTATAAACATCTTCCTCCAGTTTGAAGTTTTTGCTAGCTTTGTTTTACCCAGTAGTTTGAATGTAAAAATACGTGTTTTATTTTTCCTAATTTCCATTCTAACTCCTAGAGAAACAATATCAGGGGATACCTAAGTATATCAGAAGGGGTCTTTTTCTGTCATGAAGTACGTAACTATTTGATTTAGTCCGCCTAAAATATACAGCTCTTGTGTATCATCCCTCAATCACAACAAATTTCCAAGGCCAAATGATTAGTAATATTATTATTTGATTTAATTTACACTTATAACAATATGTGGGGAAATGTAGTCCGTATATGTTACCACGTCTGTATGAATTTTTCATGTTAGTATACCAGAATACATTGTTCCTACACCTGCAATTTACCTATTCTGATTATGTATTACTTCATTGTCGTAACTGATACGCACAGACATGAAACTGATCTGAAGTAGGTTCTACGGCACTGTAGGCAAAAGTCTTGGATGCCGATGAGCGTAAATAGTGTTAGTGTAGAGTATCTTCGAAATGAAGGGATGGTGTAAATAGGAGAACCCCGATAAAATCCGCCCACCGGTTACATTGTAAGGCATGATTTACCTGGCCGGGGCACAGACTAAATTGTAATACAGACGCGAAATGACGTGGCTTCTCGTTTGATATTGGCGAACTTCGCCGCTCATTGGTTTCCCGAGACCATTGATGCCAGCCCTGCGTCTGTTTGGCTCCTGCATGTTATGGCAGGTTTCCTATTGGCCTAGCTGCCGATAATCAGAGCAGCTGCCTCACGTTGATTGGCAGTATGTGTTTCCGACATGTTGCTGGCCAGGGAAGCCATTTTTTTCTGGCATGTGTAACTGAATTCGCTGGCCTACCGGCTATTTCACTTCTGTATTCGTAAATATTCTGTGGCCGGGGATTGAACCCAGATCGCCTAGGTGGAAGGCGAGCGATCTAACCGTTCAGAAACCGCTGCCCACTAATAACATTGGTTGCGAAATATTTTTCTCATATATTTACAAATATATCAACCTCAACATTGTATTACATACCTCTTCGTGCCAAATTCTGTATGTTCGCTAGGAAGCATTCGGGAATCTGAATCGCATTGGGCAGGTACAGTGATTGACTGGATTGGTGAGGGTTTCTGCCAGCCATTTTCTTTTTGTGGTGTTGATAAAACCAAAGCTTGTTTCCTGTAACTAGCCAATTAAATAAATACCTACGAAATTGCCACACTAGGTACCTATATATCTAAAAGGTAAGGTAAGAGGTTTCTACGGCCCTAGGTCTTCAGATCCGATGAGGGTGAAATGAGGGGAATGACAACACATCATCCATGCCCCGTCCAGATTCGAACCTGTGTCCTCTCGCACAGTAGACCGGCGCCTTACTGACTACGCTGTGGAGGCTGGCAAATTCATAAAAATAATACACACGAAGACAAAATTATTATTGTTATACTGACAAATTAGTAAGTATCAATCTCATACATTTCTTTATCCTGTATACTCCATTTTACTAGACCACGAGGCACTGATTTTTTTCCTGTTTGCCTTCAAAGACAATCTTTTCTTTTTTCTCCTTTTCCTGTCACGGCTTTACACTCCACTGGTTGACTACTTGAAGAGGTGCCTGGGTCAGCGCTGTTTGTGACGATATCCCCAGAAGCCTGGGTTCTAACACTGTATTATCAGCACTTGGAACTGTAAGAAAAAGAAAGTGAAAATGAATATAAAACTAAATACAGCTATCCTTACACTTATTTCATCGGTAATTCAACCTAGCATCAGGTCTGAATATATGCCACTAATGATAGTCATCCTTTTCCTCAAACACATAGTTTGTGAACTAAAAAATTTAGCCCTACATGTTACATGCAAGCTGTCGAAGAATAAGTATGAATTTGCTGAGATAAGTATGTAATGACGGCGTCTAGTGATCACTTTATCGTGAACAGCATATATATATATATATATATATATATATATATATATATATACATACATACATATATACATAAGACTACACAAAACTGAGTACAAGAAACATTATTATATTACTTACTTTTTCGTAAGTGTCTTCCTCACATCATGTTTTCTTCATTTGTAGGACAGCCGCAGTATATTTTTCCCTTTCACAGAGAATCTGTGTGTATTTTCCATTCTGGCGCATAATACACCAAATACATCATTAATTTGATAACTAACTGTAAACGCACATATCATAAAGCTCTGTTATGAAAAAAGGAGGAGCGTTCAATTACTTGTTCAGCTAACTAGAAACGACGATACGAATGGCAAGGACATCCATATCCTGTATGTGGATACTGCCTCTTGTTGTGCTGCCACCTATGCATTTACAGGTGTGTGGCACCAATAGCTGTACAGACAGTAAATAAAACCATAGCAAGATGTAGAATTACAGCAGCATTCTCATATGCATGTTGAACCTGCATGCGGTTGCTAGCTAAGGCTGAAGTTCTTACGTGGCGGATAGCTAGGTGAGAGGTTTTTTTTTTTTTTGGGGGGGGGAGAGTGTTCCAACCTTATATTGCTGTACAGGACTTATGATGCACGCTTGTGCGAGATCGCAGCCGCTTTACGAAGTTCTAGAGGTGTACTATACTTCATAATTTTAGTACCAGAATATTACATTTCACATGTTTTTAAATTTATATATTGAAATTGGTAAATGGCTATGCTTCAAAATTTGTAACTATTCACAGAAACAAACAATGAATCAAAGAAACAGTTCACATTATCCACTGATAGGAATTCATTAGATTTTTTGTAAGAGGCAATTTGTAAAGATATAACTATAACATATATTTAATCATTATTGCTACTGCCGATAAAATGTAAAATAGTGTTCATAGGAGTAGTATCTGTCTGACGACAAGAAAGTGGGTTAATGTTGACTATTATGAAAACTATTATGGAAAACCAAATGTCGTATATGAACTGGAAAATCTGGCTATTTTATTGTAATTAACTTTTGCTAGAAAGACGTTTAAAGTGGGAGGAATTTTACGAAACAAAAGAGAATTAAACGTTTGGCCATGGTATCAACTTACGGTACAACGATCCCTCATTTCCACTACTTATGAGATACTTATTTTTTACATCTAAAATAGAGCAGAAAATGCCAGAAATTTGTCTTCCAGTAGGTCTATTGTTTCAATTTGTTCTACTATGATTATATTGTTCTTTCAAGACAAAACGTACAGTTGAAGTTGATTATAAACGTAAATGAATTCTCCATAATGAACTAATTAACCAAAACCGGGTGATTTTTGTCTTGAAAAAAAAAATTTGAAAATGCAGTAAAAACCCTACAAACAAACTGGGTGACAGTTTTTTTCTTTTAGCTGTAGTTTAGGATTTATATTTATTTATTGCAGCATGTTGACCTTAGTTAACTGCTTACACCATATAACAACAATTACAGAAGCTAACAGACATACACATTTGCAACTTGACCAGTGTTATTCTTAACTTCTCTTTCCAATCCTATACATTTTTACTTTACATATAATTTAGTGATAAATCGTACTATCGTCCTATCAGTCAAGTTATATTGTTGTTTTGCACTAATTTTGACATTTTTTTACTTCTCTTCATTGGCAAACAAAATATCCATTTACATTATCCGTATTTCGCGTCGTATGATCGAAATACTATACACATATTGATTTTTACGATTCATCACTTCAGAAACTCGTATGCGTAACATTGTATCTGGATGCTTTCAGAAAATGTTGAAACACTTAAAGGAATTTATATTCCCGTGTATAGTGAACCAACATCTACCGCAAGCACGCACGTGACAGATCTAACATGCCAATAGATATTGCGGAGAGTTCAAAAACGAGTGAATCATTTGTACAATGTGAGTTAGGTAAGTAATACGCGCATGACAGTGTAAAAGAACATATCAGACACCGAACAGGCATACAGGCTGCAAACTTAGTGAAGTGGCTATAGAACTTCTTACCGCCCGAGCACAGATGTACTGGCGTGCAAATCTGTACTCGTCTGTCAGTATTACCACAACACAATTTTATGTCTGTAATACAATTGAGGTACCGAGAAACTGGTCTTGCTTTGTAATTTTGTTCCGGTGTTCCAGAGCAATCGTAAACTATCCTGTATTTTTATTTTATTGGTATTTTACGTCCAGTCGATAGCTCAAGTAATTATACATGGTTACACATATATTTTGTTCACAAACAAACTAACCTAATAACTCAATGCCCACTCAGGACTCAAAACCACAATATTTCATGCCGAAAACCGGCATGCCAACTGACTGTGCAACAGTCGCTCAGCCATCAGATGTAAATCGCATGAATTTTATAATAGCCTTGAACACTTGGATAATGTATAAAATCACCAGGCATCCTAATACAAAACTGACCATACTAGCAGACACTGATGATAAAGAAGCCGGCGCGGAATGGTTGAAATATGAGAGCTCTGGCGGGCTCATCCGCGGTCGGCCTTAGTCGCGCTTGACCCAGTATCGTGAATATCTTATTTGTCTGTTTCCGTCAAAATTATTTGACTTATTCAAATTCTGTAAACTGGGTTTAATTCGTCTAACTAATAGCCATGTTCCTCTAAGGCGAATTTTAAAAATAAATAGGTTTTTGAAATTATATCTTCAAAAATTACCGTAAAATGGGGTGAATAGGAACTGCGGGGTGAATAGGAACGAAATTTCAAACTAATTTTTTGCCAAAAACTCGTCAGTAAAACATGTTTTTTTTTTAATGACACTATCGTTTATAAGCAGTTCTTACGTGCAAATATAACAACCGTTTCTCTAAAAGGAGGTTTTCTGTGAAAAATTTGGTTGTAAACTTTCGTTCCTATTCACCCCACTGTTCCTTTTCACCCCGTTTTACGGTACTGTATTGGATAATTTAAGCGACATGCAACCTAATTACCTATATTAGTATGGTATCACGATGTACAATGCCGTTTGCCGAATTAAAATCCGTCCAAGGGTTGTGGAGTTATTTATGTAGAACTTTTTGGTCCCGAAAGTGCTGCCATCACTCGGCAGAGATTCACACTATACATAACGGACATTTAGCCATAACTTAAACTCCTGCCATCTGGCAGCCCGAGCCCTTATGCTTTTGCCTCACCCATCGGGGCATCGCCATGTCTTACAACTTCCAGCCGAAAAACTCTACAAAAAGTCCCACAAAAGAAGCTCACGAAAAGTCCGCCAAAAGAGAGTCCAAAAGAGCGTCCGCCAAAACATGGCCGGCAGGTATTTATAACTACTGGTTGCACTGTCCAGAACCTTCCATGATTTACCTTCCAAAATGGTCAGCAGCGACCATTCCAGATCGGCGAAACATCTACCCTCTCTGTCTCACAAGTCATGCACTCGTCAGCGACGTTTGACGTCATGGGCGGGGTGACTGTCCGAGAGCAGAACGACAGAAATGTGCTGTAGTGCACTTCTAGCCCATGCGTCGGCCCTACTAACAGCTGGTAATGTGGGACAGGGGAGCGGGGGAGTGTTGACAGAGGCGTCCAGTGCCCCCGGAAGGCCGCCGCACGCCGAAGGTACCAGAAGGACCCACAGCACACGACCACCCGGCGACACCGAAATATCCATCACCACACCCCCACCTACCTACAACCTAACACAAGGCCATCGGCCTACACACACTACCGGGACACTGTCCGCAAAGGAATTCACTAGCACTGCAATGCAACAAGCTCTGCAGGCCACCAGGAACAGTGAACAACAAAAACTCTACCTGACAGACTGTCTGAGAACACTCTAGATTTCCACGATCCTAACTGTAAAACAATGACTTCCCGAAAGCTGAATACACTTAAAATTACAATCCAAAATAACTTTACCACCTATTTCGAGTATGGATGAGAAGAAAAAAACCAAAAAGCAAATGCCCGAAAATTTGCAAATCATTTACTTTACTAAATGTTATAATGGGCACTAATTACAATCTACTTAATACCTAGTGTACAATTAAAAATACATTATATTCAGCCAGTTTAACCAACACTTTATTTCTTCACAGCACAGCTTTACAAATGATAACATTTCTATATAAATAAAAATATTACAGCAAAAAGTGCAGCTGTAAAATTATACTGTAGTTTGCAAAACCTGTTAGGTATTAAAATATCAACACGAAACATGTATTCGAGCAAAGCATGCAAACTTGAAACTGGAAATATTAACGCTCTTCCAAGTAGTAGTATGAACATGTTGGTACCTACCCTTCTGTGTGTTTGCAGTACACATATAATCTATAAGGTTGCTCTTTCATCATTCTAGTGATGCACTACATGAGTGATAATCTTCCAATGTGCTACTTTCTTTTGTAAAATCTTAACAGTATAAGAGTACAGCAATACAGGTTCACAACGGCATCAGCCAGCAAACATGGTGTATAAATGGCCACGACAGCAAACTTGGTGGTAGTAACTTTGAACAACTGTTAAACATTTGTACAAATGTATGAATTAACTGTGCTCTGTTAACAGTATGTAAATAGTGCTATCAATAACAGTGTAACATAAACTGCTAATAAATAACCACTTATATTATGTTTGCAATGAACACGTTTAATGTACATAGGTACCTACTTTCGCTGGTCTTGTAGACCATATGCTCCCTGTATGAAAACATTCAATGGCAACTCAGTATTCCAGTTTCACTTTTGCAAACTTCTACTTAAACACCCTTTAAGAGTACAGCTGTACTTCAGTGGCGAATTGAAGAATTTATCTTAGGGGGCGGAGAATATGCCTTAGGAAGTATACATACGCACACCACAAACCAAAAGTGGGGGGTCCAGGGGCACTCCCCCGGAAAAATTTGGATTTGTAGGTGCATAATGGTGCTATTTCAGGAGTTTCCAAGCCAAAAATTTTAATATAATACTTTTAATTAATGGTTATAATTTTCACGATAAATTATGTTTGTAAAGGTAAATTCTTTGTGATGATGTAAAAAAAAATTAGTTTTGTAGGTGCAAAATGGTGCTATTTCAGGAGTTTCCAAGCCAAAAATTCTAATATACTGCTTTCAATTAATGGTTATATTTTTCACGACAAATTATGTTTGTAAAGGTAAATTCTTTGTGATGATGTAAAAAAATTAAGTTTTGTAGGTGCAAAATGGTGCTATTTCAGGAGTTTCCAAGCCAAAAATTTTAATATACTGCTTTCAATTAATGGTTATATTTTTCACGATAAATTATGTTTGTAAAGGGAAATTCTTTGTGATGATGTAAAAAAATTTATATTTGTAGGTGCAAAATGGTGCTATTTCAGGAGTTTCCAAGCCAAAAATTTTAATATACTGCTTTCAATTAATGGTTATATTTTTCACGATAAATTATGT
>PNEQ01091021.1:0-22131 GCA_003012365.1 Medauroidea extradentata | reverse complement strand
TATGATGATGTAAAAAATTTATATTTGTATGTGCAAATCGGTGCTATTTGAGGAGTTTTCTAGCCAAAAATTTGAATATACTACTATCAAAAAATTGTTCATTTTTTAAAGATAAATAATGCTTGTAAAGGTAAATAATTTTTAACGATGCGAAAATTTTAGATTTGTATTTGCAAATGGTGTTATTTCAGGAATTTTTCAAGCCAAAAATTTTAATATTATACTTTCAAAAAACTATTAAATTTTTTAAGATAAATTATGCTTTAAAGGGAAAATCTTTATAATGATGTAAAAAAATTAGTTCCGTAAATGCAAAATAGTGCTGTTTCAGGAGTTTTCAAGGCAAAATTTTTTTTAATAAACTACAAAAAAAATTTTATATATTTTTTAAGATTAATTATGCTTTAAAGTGTAATTCTTTATGATAATGTAATAAAAAATAGTTTTGTAGTTGCAAAATGGTGATTTTTAAAGTGTTTTCAAGCCAAAAATTTGAATATACGACTTTCAAAAAATTGTTATATTTTTTATATAAATAATACTAGTAAATGGAAAATTTTTCATGATGATGTAAAAAATATAGATATGTAGGTGCAAAATGGTGCTATTTCTGGAGTTTTCAAGAAAAGTATTTGAATAAACTACTTTCAAATATTTGTTACATTTTTAAGTTAATTTATGTTTGTAAAGGGTAATTCTTTATGTGATGTAAAAAATTTAGATTTGTAGGTGCAAAATAGTGTTATTTCATGAGTTTTCAAGCAAAGAATTCAAATAAACAACTATCAAAAATTTTTTATATTTTTAAGATAAATTATGCGTGTAAAGGGAAATACTTTATGTGGATGTAAAAAATTTAGATTTGTAGGTGTTTTCAAGCAAAAAATTTGAATATTATACTTAAAAAACAATTGTAATATTTTTTAAGATAAATTATGCTTTAAAGGGAAAACCTTTATGATGATATAAAAAAATTAATTTTGTAAGTGCAAAATAGTTCTATTTCAGGAGTTTTCAAGCAAAAAATTTGAATCTAATACTATCAAAAAATTGTTATATTTTTTTTAAGTATATTCTGCTTGTATAGATAATTCTTTATGAGGATGTAAAAAATTTAGATTTGTAGGTGAAAAATTGTGCTATTTAAGGTGTTTTCAAGCCAAAAATTTGAATATACTACATTCAAAATTTTTTATATTTATTAACATAAATTATGCTTGTAAAGGGAAATTCTTTATGATGATGTAAAAAATTTAGATTTTATGTGCAAAATGGTGCTATTTGAGGAGTTTTCTAGCCGAAAATTTGAATATTATACTTTCAAAAAAGTGTTATATTTTTCAAGACAAATTACACTTGTAAAGGGAAATTCATTATGATGATGTAATATATTAGATTTATAGGCGCAAAATTGTGCTATTTCAGGAGTTTTAAAGCCAAAAATTAGAATATAACACTTTCAAAAAATTTTATATTTTTAAACATAAATAATGCTTGTTAAGGTAAATTATTTATGATGATGAAAAATTTTTAGATTTGTAGGTGCAAAATTGTGTTATTTCAGGTGTTTTCAAGCAAAATATTTGAAAATACTACTTTCACAAAATTGTTTAAATTTTTGGCTTGGAAACTCCTAAAATAGCACCAACTTGCACCAACAAATCTAAATTTTTTACATCATCGAAAAGAATTTTCCTATGCAAGCATAATTTATCATAAAAATGTAACAACTATTTGATAGTAGTATATACAATTTTTTGGCTTGAAAAATCCTGAAATAGCACTATTTTACACCTACAAATCTAAAATTTTAACATTCTCATAAAGAGTTTCCTTTACAAGCATAATTTATCTTAAAAAAATTTTTTTTGAAAGTAGTACATTCAAATTTTTTGTCTTGAAATTTCCTGAATTAGCACCATTTTGCACCTACAAAACTAAACTTTGTACATCTTCATAAAGAATTTCAGTTTAAAGCAAAATCTTCCTTAAAAATATATATTAATTTTTTGAAACTATAATATTCAAATTTTTGGCTTGAAAACTCCTGAAATAACACCATTTTGCAGCTACAAATCAAAATTTTTTACATCGTCATAAGTAATTTATCTTTACAAGCATAATTTACCATTAATAATATTAAAAATTTTTGAAATAAGTATGTTACATTTTTGGCTTGGTAACTCTTCAAATAGCACCATTTTGCACCTAAAAATCCAATATTTTACGTCATCATAAAGAATTACACTTTACAAGCGTAAATATCTTTAAAAATATAACAATTTTTGAAAGCAGTATATTCAAAATTTTGTCTTTTAATTTCCTGAAATAGCACCATTTTGCACATACAAAACTAATTTTTTTACATCATCATCAAGTATTTCACTTTAAAGCTTAATTTATCTTAAAAAATAAAAAAAATTTTTGAAAGTATAATACTCAAATTTTTGGCTTGAAAAATCATAAAATAACATGATTTTCAACCTACAAATCTAAAATTTTTATATCAGAAATAATTTACCTTTACAAGCATAATTTAACTTAAAAAATATATAAATGTATTGAAAGTATAATATTCAAATTTTTGGCTTGAAAACTCCTGAAATAACACCACTTTGCACCTACAAATCTAAATTTTTTACATCTTCATAAAGAATTTCCTTTACAAGCATAATTTATCAAAAAAAATTTAATTAGTTTATTCAAAATTTTCGCTTGAAAACTACTGAAATATCATCATTTTGCACATTCAAATCTAAATTTTTAAATCATTATAAAGAATTTCCCTTTACAAGCATAATTTATCTTAAATATATAACAATATTATGAATGTAGTGTATTTAAAATTCTGGTTTGAAAACTCCTGATATAGCACCAATTTACTCACACAAATCTAAATTTTTTGCCTCCTCATAAAGAATTTCCCTTTACAAGCATACTTCATATCAAAAAATATAACAATTTTTTGAAAGAAGTATATTCAAATTTTTGGCTTGAAAAATCCTGAAATAATGCCATTTTGCAACTACAAATCTAAATTTTTTTACATCATCATAAATAATTTACCTTTACAGGCATAACTTATCTTAACAAATGTAACAATTTTTTGAAAGTTGAATTTTCAAATTTTTTGCTTGAAAACTCCTGAAATGGCACCAATTTGCACCTATATATCTCAATTTTTTACTTCATCAAAAAATTTACCTTTACAAGCATAATTTATCTTAAAAGCTATAATAATTATTTGAAAGTAATATATTCAAATTTTGGCATGAAAAATCCTGAAATAACACCATTTTGCACCTACAAATCTAAATTTTTACATCATCATAAAGAAATTCCTTTTCAATGCTTAATTTGTCTTTAAAAATACAGAAATTTTTTGAAAGTATAATATTAAAATTTTTTTGCTTGAAAACTCTTGAAATAACACCATTTTGCACCTGCAAATCTTAATTTATTTCATCCTCATAAAGAATTTCCCTTTACAAGCATAATATATCTTAAAAAATATAACAATTTTTAAAGTTGTATGTTCAATTTTTGGCTTGAAAACTCCGTAAATAACAACATTTTGAACATACAAATCTCAATTTTTTACATCGTTTTAAAGAATTTTAATTAACAAGCATAATTTATCATAAAAAATTTAACAATTATTTGAAAGTAGTATATTCAAATTTTTGGCTTGAAAATCCTGAAATAGCACTATGTGCACTTACAAATCAAAAATTTTTACATCATTACAAAAAATTTATCTTTACCAACATAATTTATTTTTAAAAATATTAAAACCTTTTTAAAGCAGTAAATTCAATTTTTTGGCTCTAAAACTTCTGAAATAGAACCATTTTTCACCTACAAATCTTAATTTATTTCATCCTCATAAAGAATTTTACTTTACAGGCAAAATTTTTCTTAAAAAATATAACAATTTGTTGAAAGTAGTATATTCAAATTTTTGCCTTGAAAACTCCTTAAATATCACAATTTAGCACCTACAAATCTAAATTTTTTTACATCGTCATAAAGAATTTCCCTTTACAAGCCTAATTTATCATAAAAAATATAACAATTATTTGAAAGTAGTTTATTAAATTTTAGCCCGAAAACTCCAGAAATAGCACCTTTTGCACCTACAAATCAAAATTTGTTTACATCATCATAAAAAATTTACCTTTACCACCATAATTTATCTTTATATATATAAAAATATTTCTAAAGCACTATATTCAAATTTTTGGTTCTAAAAATCCTGAAATAACACCATTTTGCACCTTCAAATCTAAATTTTTACATCATTATAAATAATTTCCCTTTACAAACATAATTTATATTAAAAACCATAATAAATTTTTGATAGTAGTATATTCAAATTTTTTGATTAAAAATTCCTGAAATAGCAACATTTTGCACCTACAAATCTTATTAATTTACATCCTCTTAAATGTTTTCATTTACAAGCATAATTTATCTTTAAAAATAAAACAATTTTTTTGATAGTATTAGATTCAATTTTTTGGCTTGAAAACTCCTTATGCACCACCATTTTGCACCTACATATCTAAATTTTTAACATCACATAGAATCCCCCTTTAAAACATAATTTTTCTTTAAAAATATAAAAAAATTTTGAAAGTGTAATATACAGATTTTTGGCTTGAAAACTCCTGAAATAACACCATTTTGCACCTAGAAGTCTAAATTTTTACATCATAATAAAAAATTTCCCTTTACAAGCATAATTTATCTTTAAAAATATATAAATTTTTGCAATAGTATGTTCAACTTTGGCTTGATAAATCCGTAAATAGCACCGATTTGAACATACAAATCTCAATTTTTGACATCATCAGAAAAAATTTAACTTTACAAGCATAATTAATCTTAAAAACTATAATAATTTTTTATAGTAGTATATTCAAATTTTTGGCTTGAAAACTCCTGAAATAGTACCATTTTGCACCTACAAATCTAAATTATTTACATCCTCATAAAGAATTTACTTTACAAGCATAATTTATCTATAAAAATATGTCAATTTTTTTATAGTATTAGATTCAAATTTATTTTTTAAAAAGTCCTGAAATAGCAGCATATTGCACTTACAAAACTATTTTTTACATCATCGTAAAGAATTTCCCTTTACAAGCATAATTTATCTTATAAAATACAAAAATTTTTTGAAAGTAGTATATTTAAATTGTTGGCTTGAAAACTTCTGAAATAGCACCATTTTTCACCTACAAATATAAATTTATTTCATCCTCATAAAGAATTTCCGTTTACAAGCACAATTTTTCTTAAAAAAATATAACAATTTTTTAAAGTAGCATATTAAAATTTTTGGCTTGAAAACTCCTGAAAAAACAACATTTTGCACCTACAAATCTAAATTTTTTGTGTCATCATAAAAAATTTACCTTTACAAGCATAAATTATATTTAAAATACACAAATTTTTTGAAAGTAATATATTTAAATTGTTGGCTTGAAAACTCCTGAAATATCACCATTTTGCACCTACAAATCTGATTTTTTTACATCATCATAAAGAATTTCCCTTTACTATCATAATTTATCTTAAAAACTATAATAATTTTTTGATAGTAGTATATTTAAATTTTTTGTTTAAAAATTCCCGAAATAGCAACATTTTGCACCTACAAATCTAAATTATTTACATCCTCATTAAGGTTTTCATTTACAAGCAAAATAAAACAATTTTTTTACAGTATTAGAAAAAAAATTTGGCTTGAAAACTCCTTAAGCTCACCATTTTGCACCTACATATCTAAATTTTTTACATCATATAGAATCCCCCTTTCTAGCAAAATTTATCTTTAAAAATATACATATTTTTTGAAAGTATAATATACAGATTTTTGGCTTGAAATCTCCTGAATTAACACCATTTTGCACTTACAAAACTATTTTAATACATCATCAAAAAGAATTTCCCTTTGCAAGCATAATTTATATTAAAAAATATAACAATTATTTGAAAGTACAATATTAAAATTTTTGGCTTTGAAACTCCTGAAATAACACCATTTTGCACCTACAAATATAAATTTTTTACAGCGCCATTAAGAATTTCCCTTTAAAAGCATAATTTATCATAAAAAATATAACAATCATTTGAAAGTAGTTTATTCAAATTTTTGGCATGAAAACTCATGAAATAGCAACATTTTGCACCCACAAATCTAAATTTTTATATGATCATAAAAGATTACCTTTACTAGCATAACTTATATTAAAAAATATAAAAATTTTTTGAAAGAATAATATTCAAATTTTTGGCTTAAAAATTCCTGAAATAACACTACTTTGCTCTTACGAATCTAAATTTTTTATATCCTCATAAAGAATTTCCCTTTACATGCATAATTTATTATAAAAAATACAACAATTTTTAAAAGTAAAATATTCAAATTTTTAGGATAAAAACTCCCGAAATAGATCAATTTTGCAATTACAAAACTAAATTTTTAACATCATCTTAAAGAACGTCCCTTTAAAGCATAATTTATCATAATAAATATAAAAATTTTTTGAAAGAACAATCTTCAAATTTTTTTAAATTTTTTAATAATAATGATGAATTTCCCTTTACAAGTATAATTTATTTACAAAATAAAACAATTTTTTGAAAGCAGTAGTTTTAAATTTCTGGCTTGGAAACTACTGAAATAGCACATTTTGCACCTACAAATCTAAATTATTATATCATTAAGAATCCCTTTACAAGCATAATTTTTTTTTAAATGTTACAATTTTTTGAACGTAGTATATACATTATTTACATCCTCATAAAGTTTTCATTTACAAGCATAATTTAACTTTAAAAATAAAACATTTTTTTATAGTATTAGATTCAATTTTTTGGCTTGAAAACTCCTTAAGCTCACCATTTTGCACACACATATCTAAATTTTTTACATCATATAGAATCCCCCTTTAAAGCAAAATTTATCTTTAAATATATAAAAAATTTTTGAAAGCATAATATACAAGTTTTTGGCTTGAAAACTCCTGAAATAACACCATTTTGCACTTACAAAACTATTTATTTACATCATCATGAAGAATTTCCCTTTGCAAGCATTTTTTTATCTTAAAAAATACAACAATCTTTTGAAAGTATAATATTCAAATTTTTAGCTAGAATACTCCTGAAATAACACCATTTTGCACCTACAAATCTAAATTTTTTACATCTTCATAAAGAATATCCCTTTTCAAGTATAATTTATCATAAAAATATAACATTTATTTAAAAGTAGTTTATTTAAATTTTTGGCTTGAAAATCCTGAAATAGCACCATTTGCACTTACAAATCAAAAATGTTTTACATCATCACAAAAAATTTATCTTTACCACCATAATTGATCCTTAAAATATAAAAACAATCGAAAGTAGTATATTTAGATTTTTGGCTCTAAAACCCCTGAAATAACACCATTTTGCACATACAAAACTAAATTTTTGTCATCATCATAAACAATTTCCCTTTACATGCATAATTTATCTTAAAAAATACATAAATTTTCTGAATGTATAGAATTCAAATTTTTTACTTGAAAAATCCTGAAATAGCACTATTTTGCACCTACAAATCTAAATTTTTTTCATTCTCATAAAGAATTTCCTTTACAAGCATAATTTTGCTTAAAGAATATAACAATTTTTAAATTAGTATATATTCCAATTTTTGGCTTAAGCACCATTTTGCACTTATAAACTAAATTTTTACATCATCTTAAAGAATGTCCCTTTAAAGCAAAATTTATCATAAAAAATATAACAATTTTTTGAAAGAATAATATTCAAATTTTTTAAAATTTTTTAATAATCATGAAGAATTTCCCTTTACAAGTATAATTTATCTACAAAATAAAACAATTTTTTGAAAGTAGTATATTTAATTTTCTGGCTTAGAAACTACTGAAATAGCACATTTTGCACCTACAAATCTGAATTTTTATATCATTAAGAATTTACCTTTACAAGCATAATTTTTTTTTAAATGTTACAAATTTTGAACGTAGTATATACAAACTTCTGGCTTGAAAACTCCTGAAATAGCACCATTTTGCTCGTTCAATTCTAATTTTTTTACTTCATAAAGAATTTCACTTTACAAAAAATATATTTCTTAAAAAATATAACAAATTTTTGAAAGTAGTATATTCAAATTTGTGGCTTTAAATATCCAGAAATAGCAACATTTGAACCTTAAAATCTAAGTTTTTTACATCATAAAGAATTTCCCTTTACAAGACTCATTTATCTAAAAAAATGTAAATTTATAATGAAAGCAGTATATTCAAATTTTTGGCTTAAACACTCTTGAAATAGCATCATTTTGCACTTAAAAATCTAAAATTTTTACACCATCATATAGAATTTCCTTTTAAAAGCCTAATTTATCTTAAAAAATATAACAAGTTTTTGAAAATAGTCTATTAATTTTTTTGTCTTGAAAACCCCTGAAATAGCACCAGTCTGAACCTAAAAATCTAAATTATTCACATCATCATAAAGAATTTCCCTTTAGAAGCAATATTTATCTTAAATATATAAAAAAATTTTGAAAGTATTGTATTAAAATTTTTGGCTTGAAAACTCCTGAAATAGCATTATTTTGCACTTACAAATCTAAATTTTTTACATCATCGTGAAGAATTTCCCTTTACATGCATAATTTATCTAAAAAATTAAAAAAAAAATTTTGAAAATAGTATATTTCAATTTCTGGATTGAAAACTACTGAAATAGCACATTTTGTACCTACAAATCTGAATACTTTATATCATTAAGAATTTCCCTTTACAAGCATAATTTATCTTTAAAAATGTAACAATTTTTTGGAAGTAGTATACTCAAATTTGAGGCTTGAAAACTTCTGAAATAGCACTATTTTGCACCTTCAAATCTTAAATTTTAAAATCATTATAGTGAATTTAACTTTACAAGCATAATTTATCTTAAAAAATATAACAATTTTTTGGAAGTAGTCTATTCAAATTTTTGTTGAAAACCCCAGAAATAACACCATTTTGCACCTTGAAATCTAAATTTTTTCCACCATCATATAGAATTTCTCTTTACAAGCATAATTTATCTTGAAAAATATAAAAATTTTTTGTAAGTAGTATAATCAAATTTTAGGCTTGAAAACTCCTGAAATAGCACCATTTTGCACCCTCAAATCATATTATTTTTTAAATAAAGATTTTCCCTTTACAAAAATATGGGAATTTTCTGAAAGTAGTATATTTAAATTTCTGGCTTGAAAACTCCTGAAATAGCACCATTTTGCACATTCAAATCTAATGTATTTACATCATAAAGAATTTCCCTTTACAAGCATATTTATCATAAAATATATAACAATTTTTTGAAAGTAGTATATTCAAATTTGAGGCTTTTTAACTCCTGAAATAGCACCATTTTTCACCTTCAAATATACATTTTTAAATCATTATAGTGAATTTCCGTTTACAAGCATAATTTATCATAACTATTTAATAATTTTTTGAAATCAGTCTATTAAAATTTTTGTTATGAAACCCCCCTGAAATAGCATCATTTTGCACATCAAATCTAAATTTATTTTTCATCATCATAAAAAATTTTCATTTACAGCATAATTTTTCTTTAAAAATATAATAATTTTTTAAATGTATTATATTCAAATTTTTGTTTTGTAATATCATGAAATAGCACCGTTTTGCAACATAAATCTAAATTTTTAAATTATCATAAATAATTTCCTTTTACATGCATAATTTATCTTAAAAATACAACAATTTTTTGAAAGTAGTATATTAAAATTTTTGCCTTCGAAACCCCTGAAATAGCACTATTTTGCACCTAAAAATCTAAATTTTTAAATCATTATAAAGAATTTCCATTTGCGCGCATAATTTATCTTAAATATATAACCATTTTTTGAAAGTAGTGTATTCAAATTTTTGGCATGAAAACTCCTGAAATGGCACCATTTTGCACTTACAAATCTAATTTTTTACATCCTCATTAAGAATTACCACTTTACAACCATAATTTATCTAAACAATAAAACTATTTTTTGAAGGTAGTATATTTAAATTTCTGGCTTGAAAACTCCTGAAATAGCACAATTTTGCACCTTCAAATCTAATTTTTTTACTTCATAAAGAATTTCCCTTTACAAGCAATATATATCTTAAAAAATATAGCACATTTTTGAAAGTAGTATATTCAAATTTGTGGCTTTAAAATTCCAGAAATAACATCATTTTGAACCTTTAAATCAAAATTTTTACATCATAAAGAATTTCCCTTTACAAGCCTAATTTATCTAAAAAAATATATATAAATTTATTTTAAAAGCAGTATATTCAAATTTTTGGCTTGAACACTCCTGAAATAGCATCATTTAGCACTTACAAATCTAAATTTTTTACACCATCATAAAGAATTTCCCTTTACAAGCATAATTTATCTTAAAAATATATAACAATTTTTTTTGAAAAAAGTCTATTCAATTTTTGTCTTGAAAACCCCTGAAAAAGCACCATTATGGACCTAAAAAAATGTTTACATCATCATAAAGAATTTCCCTTTAGAAGTAATATTTATCCTAAATATATAACAATTATTTGAAAGTAGTGTATTAAAATTTTTGGCTTGAAAACTTCTGAAATAGCATTATTTTGCACTTACAAAACTAACTTTTTTACATCATCATGAAGAATTTTACCTTACGAGCATAATTTATCTAAAAAAATAAAACAATTTTTTGAAAGTAGTCTATTCAAATTTTTGTCTTGAAGACCCCATTAAAAAGCACCATTTTGCACCTTCAAATCTAAATTTTTTTACATCATAAAGAATTTCCTTATACAAGCATAATTTATCTTAAAAAATATAACAATATTTTAAAGTAGTGTATTTAAATTTTTGTCTTCAAAACTCCTGAAATAGCACAATTTTGCACCTAAAAATCAACATATTTTACATCATAAAGAATTTCCTTTACAAGCATAATTTATCTTAAAAAATATAACAATTTTTTGAAACGAATATATCCAAATTTTTGTATTGAAAACTCCTTAAATAGCACTATTTTGCGCATCATAAACTATTTTTATTTCATCATCATGAATAATTTCCATTTACAAGCATAATTTTTCTTTTAAAATATAACAATTTTTTAAAAGTAATATATTCAAATTTTTGGCTTGAAAACTCATGAAATAGCACTACTTTGCAACATAAAATCTAAATTTTTACATCATCATAAAGAATTTACCTTTACAAGCATAATTCAACTTAAAAATATAACAATTTTTTGAAAGTATTATATTCAAATTTGAGGCTTGAAAACTCATGAAATAGAACCATTTCGCACCATCAAATCTAAATTTTTAAATCATTATAAAGAATTTCCTTTTGCAAGCATAATTTATCTTAAATATGTAAAAATATTTTTTAAGTAGTGTATTCACATTTTTTGATTGAAAACTCCTGAAATAGCACCTTTTTTCACTTACAAATCTAAATTTTTACATCATCATAAAGAATTACCCCTTTACAAGCATAATTTATCTAAAAAATGAAACAATTTTTTGATAGTAATATATTTAATTTTCTTGCTTGAAAACCTCGGAAATAACACCATTTTGCACCTTAAAATCTAAATTTTTTCCACCATCATATAGAACCTCTTTACAAGCATAATTTATCTTGAAAAATATAACAATTTTTTGTAAGTGGTATAATCAAATTTGAGGCTTGAAAACTCCTGAAATAGCACCATTTTGCACCTTCAAATCTTATTATTTTTTAAATAAAGATTTTCCCTTTACAAGCGGGCGCGCGTCAGTAGCCCTAAAATCACTAGCCCTAAAGTCACTAGCCCTAAAATTTTTCGCTCTCAAAACCGTCAGTAGCCCTAAAGTCACTAGCCCTAAAGTCAGTAGCCCTAAAGTCATTTTCCCTAAAGTCAGTAGCCCTAAAGTCACTATCCCTAAAGTCAGTAGCCCTAAAGTCATTTGCCCTAAAGTCAGTAGCCCTAAAGTCACTAGCCCTAAAGTCAGTAGCCCTAAAGTCACTAGCCCTAAAGTCACTAGCCCTAAAGTCACTAGCCCTAAAGTCACTAACCCTAATTCGCGCCATTCAGTTTTAAATGTTCGTGTGTGATCGGAAAAGAACGCAAGAAGTTACTACGCTTTCTCACAGATGTCTCTCCTGTCCGGAACTCCAGTTTAGTGCGGAGCCAAAAACATTTCCCTTCACGTAATATTATGATTTTCTTTGTGATAATGAGGTATGAGTTGAAGACAAATGTTTGCAGTTTAAAAGTATTTTTAGCGGCATTGAAATATTTTTTCTTACGAAATAAATGATATAAATTGATAGAAAATTATAGTATTAAGCAGTACATGTTTTATAAGATATTGCCGCTGTTCAAATATCCCATTTAAATTACACATTTTTCTTCTCGTAGGCTTTAATTTGATTCAGTAATTTTTCCTTGGGCAATTGAAAATTGTTAACAATAACAGTTATTGTGTCTAAATGAAGTAAATAAATTTAGCCGAATGCTATAAATGGTGACATACTACAAGAAAATCTCATTAGTTGTATATTATATCGTAAATGTATACAAGTTAGAATAAAATCGTTCTGCTAGGCGGTTAAGTAACAATGGGAAATTAAATAAAAAATTAATGATATAATGTGATTATTAAATTCGATTCTAAAAGAATGCCATTTCAACTTTCTCATACAAGGAAATACTTTACAGCACAGAAATTCTACTTGCACAATATACATGCGCTAAACGTCACATTGCCTGAAAATGAACAGTTTGCAACAAAACATCAGTATCGCTGAGAGAGCTAGTTTCGGCGTACACAAAAGTAAGCTTAGGTCCTCCAACTGTGCAACCCAACCTACTTGTGTATGTGCTCTAGATTGTCTTCTAGGTGTTGTAATGACATACACTTCGATTTCATTCAAATTTTATATAAAGACTTTCTTGGGAATGCGAATAACAATTTGGTCCAAAGAAACTCTGTCAGGAGTAGGCCTATGAGCATTACATTTCGTAACATCCTGTATGATCGTCCTTTATTATTACATTTGGTATTAACAAAAAACCTTGATCTAAAATCAGACAAACATTAAATTGGGACAAATATGTGTATTTAACTATTTCATTACTTACGACTGGCACATATACTTAAAGTGCTTTGAAAGTATGCTGTGACTTGAACGAAAAGTGGGCGTATTTCTAGATTTGTTATATTTCTAGGTGATCTGCCTTGGCCGAATTATGTAAAACTTTCAACTCCTAACTGATGATTTTCTAACCTAACGTAAGGCTACCATATTGTAAATTTTATATAATATTTTGCATTTAATACTTAATACAATTTTTATGTTGATTTTTACCTGTCTATTAAGAGATCTAATAATAAATAACGACAATATTACAAACATTGTTTGAGATAATAAAAAAAATTGTACTTCAAATAATCGTAAATATTTACCATAGCATTTAAGGAGGACATATATTTCAAATTATATTAAAAAAACACAAGTTCGCTAATCTCACAGTTCTCTGTTGTCCACTCTGAATTTAGATGGAACACGAAATTTACTATCAAAAGTTGTTTTATGTTAAACTAACCCTTAAATATGTATATCAAGGTTGTATAGCTACAAATTTTAGGCTATTTTTACCTCATGTATCAAAATTTAGTAACTTCAAGAGATAAACATATTGAACGTATTATTCACATTTTTTAACGGGACATTTTTATACTTCTCAAACATATCCACAGTTAAAATAGCAATTATTACAGTTGACTGAACATTTCACAGCATAACTATTATGCTGACAAGTAACTGGACACCGTCAATAATTTATGATTTTGGAATAGCTGGGCACTGAATTCTTAAACGAAATATTATTTTTATCTACCTAAGATCGAATTTTTCCTTTAATTTAAAACGATTGTGCAACGTTCTTTCATTTTAATATTCACCTACCAAAACTCGCTCCCTAAATAACATAGTTATTTAATAAATTTGAAATTGCATGTTTGTTCGTAAAACTAATATGCTCCGAGATTAAAATTGCTATTTATGTTTATTTAACTCTCCAATGAAAACAAGTAATGCGATAAATTAAATCATGTGTTACCGTCGGATATGCTTCTGAAACCTTGCGAAGGACTCAATTCAGTTTACATAATTCTTACATAAAGAGTCGTCTGTATTCTAGCAGGTGCATTATAACCATCAGGTAATGCAGTTTCGCTCACAGATGCAAGACACGACCTTTCATCGAAAATTTTACAAATCCCTCTTTCTGCGTCTGTGAACCATTGACGCGACGCAAACATATTACAAAATCTGTCGCTAACTACGCGCCGTCTGCAGAACGCGTTAAAAGATTCAATGGTGGATATTATCGTTGAGCTTCAGTAACCTTTCATAGTCGAAACTGAATTAGTAGGCGAACAGTAGAAGCAATCCCATAACATTGTTAATATATGCAAGTATAGAAATTACAAGTTATAATTCTAAAACTAACACTTCTTCTGTTAAAGAAACGTAGTCCGTCGATTTCGCCGCTTTACATTTGAATTAAACTATTTTATCTGGACAATTTACACGGAAGATTAACACATGAAGTTAGATGCTAAAAACTTTCTAGCAGATTGGTAGATCCGACCTCGTACAGCATAGTCGACCGCACGCCTTCTGTGGCCACAGAAATTCGTATAAATATGTTTATCACTGAAACAGCAACGAGTTACATGTAATTACTTTGTCACAAAGGAGTAAATGACAGGCACAGTGGCCGAAGTAATTGAGCCAAGAGTAGCGAGTAAACTGAAATCTTGTAATATGCGTTGGTACTATCTCGCCGTTAATGCGGATTATTGTTATTTTTTAAATACATTATGAAAGTCGGCAAATAATGACACACTACCTAAGTGTATGTGCTAGAATGTGGAGTAACTTGTACATCAGGTCTACTTTAATGAAGTATGGTCATAGTTAAGCAAATATGATTGGAATTTCCAGAAAACCTAAACACTGAGAATCTGGGCTCCTAGTCATATGTCATGTTAGTTAGAAAATGCCTAAGTACATATGTCTGAAGTTATTAAGGACATCATTTAGGCGTCACACAAAGCAGGAGTATATTTTAAATTTTTGAGTGATAAAGCTGTTTGAGAAAGAATTTGGCAGAAATTAGAACGGAACATCGACCCTCTTAATTCCACCGAACACGCTTAGTAAGTAGAAAAGTTGCCCGAACAGAGGTGAATGTAGACAACTACTTGAAATTTTTTGATAAATTCGGAAAAATTTGGCCCGAAGATTGCCACGTGAACATCACAAAAATTTGCATGTAAAATGCAACGGGAACACTAGACCCTAACATAGCGTATTCACACATATTGGGATCCAGGTGAGTTTTCGTATACTGTAAAAACTTGCCAAATAGTTTTGGGAGTTTTCAAGTCATACACAGTACGACACACTTACCATGCTTCAGGTTGTAGATAGAGCAAATAATCAGCTATGTTACTATACACGTCTGGTAACATTAGTATACAGTTGACTGCTTACTAAAAATGAACAGAAACGCTACCTTCGATGTACGGGAAACAATCTTACCATACCAACATTCTTGATACTCCATTGCATCGTTGTGCTAAATTTACAAATAAATTTTACATTGTAGTTTAAATATCATCCGAGCACTTGATAATGAGTTTTCACTTTTCCCAACATGAGTGTTTACTAAGGAAGCAGAAACGTGAAGATCTACAGCAAAATAAGTGCACAGAAATATAATGCAAGTGTGTATACCAGAACAATATGCACACGGGATATAATTAATCATTGACGGTATGGCTCCTTTTACTGTTCTCTATCCAAACCAAAGGACAATTACCAAACTTTTTTCCCATCTCCAGCGCATACTTAAATGCGAGCTGGAGAGCAGTGAGGTGTAACTAAGCTGTGTCGGTCGGTACTGTGACTACTGTACAAAATCCACAACCAGAGGAACAAGATCTTTATCTTCTAGTCGAACGTTTAAACTCACAGTTCATCCATCACTTTCCCTCACCATCCAAAGTTATATTGACAGTTACTGAAAACAAAAATAAGTTAATAATACCCATTTGTGACAATCTCGATAGTAGCAAAGCAGTACACAAACATGAAATAAATACATTTTCACCACTAGTTTCAACAACATACCTTTTCAAATATCAGTTGTCGGTGTCATCCACATGGTGGAGTATCTGTACCCGACAGATGAAGAAGCCGATACAATGATACAAGATTCAAAAGAGGTCCCTAAAGCAATATAAATTGTATTAGATAACACTGATGTATTTGTTATCCTTATGCATTACCATTAAGGCCTCGATATTTAGTTTTGCTGTCGTTTCAAAAATATATTTTTAATGCAAATTAACACGCATATCAAAAATTCATTCTTACAGTATCAACACTTACATATAATCGTTTGTATCGGAATTTTTCTTTCTGTTGCAATACACTGAACGGATTATTAGTTTTTTGCCTCTGAAGTATCACATATTTTGTTGTCAAAATAAGTCAAAATGAAGCAAAAAAATTCTTTGCTAGCAAACGGTACACTATTCTAAAAAAAAAAAAAAAACGCTCTGGCAAAATTGTGTGTCGTGTGACTACACAGATTCAATTTTTTTCACAGCCTTTGGTTAAAAAATATTTGAGTCATTTGCAATTGTGTGAAATAAATGAAAGACCATGGCCTTAACTTCCTTCCCCACCTGTGTGTTAAGAGCGATCGGTACCCGTCACCTTAAAATTCCTAAGTTTCCGTGTAAGTTCCTTATGACAGATTTATCTAAATTATCCGCCTGATAAGGCACAGAAATTACTTTCGTAATCATTATCAAGATGTTACATCTCCACTAAATTTCTAATTTTCGACTAGTAACCTACTTGAAGAAGGAAACAGGCTTTTTTTTGTGGATGGTTACAAATATAATATAGGCACTGTGTATTAGGGACGGAGCTATGTCATGTGCCTTGTTGATGCCTAAAATTTAAAAGAAAAATAACAAGCTAATTAAAAAGTTTGAGCGCTATTATTACAAAATGGCGGATACTGAACTCCCACTCCCCTAATGGAATCACCGGTGTGAGAAAGAACCCTCGTGGACATTGCACAATCTACTTACTCAGAAATCTTAGTTAGTTCTGATATAGTCTACTACACCAACGAGTTTACTTTTTGACAGCTTGTTAATGTAATTTCAGAAACTAAACTAAGTAAATAATTCATTGCAACTAAACAATTAATTAACTTACTGAATAAGCGAATTAATGAAACTCAATATGCAAAGCAAAGAAAACCCTCGAAACCAAGTGATATTACACAAGGAACCAGGGGCCGCGATGGCTGAATAGCCAGACCATTCTCTTCTACAATGGTGATTCGGGTTCGATTACCGACGGGGTAGGTCTCCGGATTTTCGCGTATGGGAATCATGCTGGACGATGCCGCTGGTCGGCAAGTTTTTCTCGGAGAACTTCTCAACCCCGCACCCCCCCCCCCCCCACACGCACACACACACACACATTTTCATTCCGGTGCTGCTCCACACTCACCTCATAGCAATGAATGCTGACCGCCTGCACGGGGTTGTTGCCCTACCATACCACCCCGCTGAGATCCTTTCTTTGCCGTCCCTCCTCCACCCCCATTAGTGGTCAAGGACCCAACCACAACATTATCACTTTACAACTATACCGTCCAGTCCCCCCTCCTGGCAGCCGTTGCCGCCTCGGTGGAATAACAGCTGAAGAACAATCCCCACACTTTCGATACAAATACAAGTATTATTTTAAAATATAAAGTTTGTTGAATATAGACGTCGTAAGTTATTGCTTCTGAAACATTCTTCTAATATCTTACTTAATTGCTCAGGGAATGATTACAACATCAAGGGAATCTATTTGCAATGTATCCTTTTTAAAATACCTTTCAGGCGATAGTAAATTTATTTCACGTATTGACCCATAATGCACTAGAACGTTAATTGAGTTTTCGTGATTTTTACTTGTTGTGTCAGTATAATGCTTCAACGTAGACTTTGCGACTACAAATGGTAGTGCTTCTTTGGTTAAATGCCGTTTCTTTGAATAAAATTAACGGACATTTATGTTTCCGTATGTTTTCTTTTATTCTTTGAGGTCATTCAAATGAAAACACGAACGAAATAATAATGACTGTATTGCCGCACTGAACCAATTCAAATTATTTTTAATCTTATTGTATGGCAATGCCATTGCAAATGGCGGTATTTGTCATGCACTCCAACCAAGATATTGTTAATGATAACTCTCTATATTTTGAAATTTTTGCATAATTGAACCTTGGCCGTAAAAAATTACGTCATGGTTGAACTTTATTACTGTAATTTAAATAACAAAAACTTAATAAATTAGCATAAAGCGAAACACAGTCAATGTAACTTCAAACATAAAAAGAAAATTACCAAAAATTATAATTCATTGCAGGATACACGCGCTACATATTCTTCACAGATGTATTTCTCAAAAGTCTTAGTCGCCATCCATTTCGTTACCACCAATCTAGGTAATTTAAATTTTAAATGCAATTACATTTACCTGGTTGTTTAACGGCCTTACTTAACCTACATTGAATTGTATTTATTGGCGGTTAGCCTATTATAATTTCATAAATGTGAGCCTAAGTCTAGGTTAAATTTCCGTATTTCGATACTGCTGATTTTACTGATTCAGTAATCTCAGTAACGTCAACTACTATTTCTATTATGCTGACGAGACATAGAAGACATTGTTACGCGTTTACGCGCGCTCCTGTGTAGCGGCCTGTGCAAGGCTAGGAATACTGAAACCACTAAATTCTCTGGAATTTAGGCAGACAAAATACCAGTAACATATACGTCATCAAATTCAAAATATAAGTCCTCTGAAAAGATCACCCATTGTGATGTTACATTAGAATATATTTCTCTACTTTATTGTGCAACCATTAAAACTACCAATGGAAAAATAATACCCACTAAAATATGACAGATTTTTTTTTCCGAAACGAAATTTTCTGACGATTCTCTGAAATTGCATTGTACGTAAGTAAGCATTTAAACGGATTGCAAAACTACATTTGCAGGTCAAATTTGTAATCAAGTTTGCGTTTTCTTTTATTTACAGTTTTAACATGTAGGCCTATAATTGTTCCAAAACACTGAAATAACACAGACGAAATAGTCACAGATCACTGATATTGTTCTGTTACTGCTGACAGTCACTGACAGATAATTAGTGATCCCATTTATGTTATTCAATACTGCTATTGTAGGGTAAAATGGTAACTTTGTAACTGCATATGACGAGGGTGTCGTGCGATAAGTTACGACTTATGTAGCACAAATTGCTTTAAAATTAAAGTTTGACATTTTTCTTCTTTATTTCATCTATGTGTTATAGTATTATGCGTAAGAATACTGTAATAATTTATCTACACCTGCTTGAGTGTACAAAGTGTCTGAAAATTAAGTCAAATATACGTCATTTTGTCGTAGAATATCCTCTTTACGTCACGTAAAGTGCACTAAACCGATTCAACAAACTTCGCGATATGTCTGCATCTTGCCAGCGGGTCATAAGCAAAATAAATTTATAGTTGAAAAACGCTTTTGTAGCAGTATGAACAAAATAAATATATATTTGGTTCAGCAGCGATAGGGTGTTCCACAATTCAATATAATTTAATATTGAAATAAGATTAAAATAAAGACTAAGAGATTGTCGAAACTTTAAAATTTAATTTAAAGAATAATAAACATGGAGTGCTTCGTATCAGTTTGGATTAAAATATTTATCACTAGCTATTCGTAAAGGTAGAGACACTATGAAGAGTTAGTAGAAATTACGCCACTTTTTTTTTACAATTAAGTTCGTCACCTAATGCAAAAATGGTTTACACCGCGAACATAATAAGCCGGCAGGGCAGCATAATGTTCCCTGGCGGAAGAGATTTAAATATCTACAGCATGAGCGTGCCTCAAGTATGCTTTGAAACAGAGGCGTATCCAGAAATCTTTTCCGGGGGTGAGGGAGGATGATGAGTATTAGTTTTGTCACTAGTAGTAGGCTTTATCGTTCACAGGGCACAGAGAAAGAATAGTAAAACAAAGAAGTATAGAAACTATTTATGGCATCTTGCCTACGTATACACACATTTGCAATAAGTTAACATCATAGTCATGTAAATTGCGTCATTAGATAATTTAGATATGTTACTTCTTATCTCGGTAAATTTGGCATTAGTGTAGCTTTTCACCACCATGTTTTATTGCACTAAGCAGGTACTATATAATAATTTTTGAAACAACATATTTTATGAGAAATGTTATAAGTTAAGTTCAAACATTGACCCAAAATTTCTATGGTAGATTGAGGCCTATATAATTGATATTTCTCAGTCATAAGACGAAAATAACTGTTAAAATTTTAAATGATATAAAAAAATTTAATGTTTTTACTGAAATGACTATTATACAGTATTATGACTGATAACAGCATTACAAATTTGCATTATTCCAATATATATTAAGGCCAAAAAAGACAAAAACAGGACGTTAAAGCACAAAATTAAGTTTTACTTTACCACAGTTCACAAACTTACTAATCACAGCCTCATCAGAAATATTAATATGAAGCAGAGCAAGTCATACAAGACGCGAAACTTCGTTCTGCTGCTTCAGTATTTTTAACATTCCATGGTTGGTTGGATAAACATCTGGATGTGACTGATACAAACCACCGGAGCGCCGGAACTAGGGGGGGCATGATTGTATTGTACATCCTTGACTTCTGTCAAGGAGGTGGAGAGAGGGGCAACTGGAATTTTGTTGTGTTTTTATGTGTATCTATTAGTCTTCTTGTTTGGCATTTAGTTCCATTTATTCATTAAATCTATAATGACAGAAGAATGACCAGTGCGTCTCATATCGCATATATGTTTGTTTCACCCACCACACTTCTTAGTCGCTGCTTAACATTTATTTCCATCTCATCGCATCATCACTAAAGGCATCAACTGTACACAACTACCCAAACTCCACTACCACAATTAAGCCAATTAAGGGTCCCTCTTACTTCAAGCATGTTGTCCTTGTCGAAGCATGGGAGTAGGAAAGTGATACGGGTGGCACTGGTTCGCGAGTTAAAAACGGTATCACCTCTACATGCGGAGACATCGATTAGAATATGTGATATTTTCGTAATTCGAGTTTTTTCTGTGGCACATAATTTTACAGCTGAAGAATGTGTAGCAAAGTCCAATGCTGGTCTCTATCAGGGAAATAGGTTTTTAGCTGAGGTAATCTAAAAACTGTTTCTGGTTATTGTCGGAGGCTTCAAAATCACGTGAGTAATAACCATTACGTCTTGAAACTACGGTAAAATCGCCGTCTGAAGTGTTTCTTAGGAGAAAAATGAGAGATCTGGCACAGGGGGCTTGGGGCAGTGGTGCTGTGGTCCCTGATGACGCAATCAACATGGCCGCCGTGACGTCACTGTCCGCCAACTTGGATTACATCACTGCCCGCCATCTTGGATGACGTCACTGTCCGCCATCTTGTTTTTGAGTCCGCCATGTTGTTTTTGGATTTTCCAAATTCGATTTTTCCAAATTTGGTTTTTTTTCCAAATTTCGAATTTTTCGATTGTTACGTCATCTGCTTGTGACGTCATGTTTCCATCGTTGGCAGGTAGGCGGCGTTGGTGTTGCATTTTGTTTTCTCCGTTGTCTGCTAGGCGGCGCTAGAGTCATGTTGTTTCTTCTCCCCACCACATGATGGCACTGCAGTCGGGGAAGCCATTTTTGTTCCTGGATGGGTGCCGCCATGTTTGTTCCAATGTTTACTTCTGACATTGGAAGGTAGAGTGCGCTAGTGTCGCTGAAGGTAAGGGCCAAGTTGCAAGTGTCTGTATATGGGGAATTGAGCCTTATGATTTTTTAAAGTTCAAAGTTAACTAAAAAATCCTTTGCCGGGT
>PNEQ01091014.1:17892-71434 GCA_003012365.1 Medauroidea extradentata | reverse complement strand
TACAAATTTTCATCCCTTAATATCAAATGGTTCCCGTCAAATTCAATAAAAACCATACTTGCAACCCCATCTTCACAGGGGTTTCCTGCCCTTAGGAGTGGTTTCCAGGCATTCGTTGCCAGACATTTTCTAACTGTTATTTTGCAAGGAACATCCTGTCACAGTTTGTCGCAGAGCTGATGACTCACCCTGTATAGAACTCTCGTCCGTACGCCGTACCCTTTATCTGCCAAAGGTGTTCAGAACTGCCGTCCCTAGGACATTTTTAGTATATTGCATGGACAATAACCTTCGTCCCTGGAACATTCCTAGAACCACAAGGTTCAAAATTCTCTTATCTATGACCTTCCCAGTAATATTCCTTGATGTTGCGATTGCTGTCTATTGAGAAATTTGTAGTTTTCGAGACACTCAGAATTATCCTTATCTCACCATTGTATGAGGAGAATTGTCGTTTACGAGATGTTCTTGGTACTATCCACTAATGTTGAGACGATAAATGGGTTGTCATCCACGACACATCCTTAGTACCTTCCGTGGAAGTTGAGAATTATCGTCCCTAGTTCTTCTACAGGTGTCTAAAACAGTCGTCGCCGACGCCAAGATGCCATTAGTACAATGTATGTCTTCTGTCGTCTATAACACACCCCTAGTACCTTTCTCAAATATTCGGAGCAGTAGCTTCTAATACCTTAATTAGTGCTGTATCTCCCATGGACTAAGAAAACTATTGCCGCTAGGACACCCCAAAGTTTCTTCCACGATTGTCGAGAACGGCATCCCTGAGACGTATGTGATACTGTCAACAGATGTCGCGAACTGTCCTCTCCATGTCGTCTCTTGTAGCTTCCACAGATAAGTAAGTTTCATAATTATATTTTCGTAATAAGACACTTAGGACAAATACTTAGGGGCCTACTATTAAAACTTATACTGAGGCACCATACTGTATTAACATGTAAAATCCCTATATAATGGAGGCCGCGGTTGGCACGGTGTCTACAGCATTCACCTCCAACCAAGGCGATCTCGGTTGGTCGGTCCCCGGATTTTCGCATGTTGGAATCGTGCCGAATGATGCCGTTGGTCGGTAGGCTTTCCCTGAGATCTCCTGCTTCCCCCGTCCCCTTCATTCCGGCACTGCTTCGTACATCACGCCGCCCCTCACCTGCGCTAAAGACCTAAATGTTTAGTGCTTATCAAAATGTCTTCAGCAACCCTATAATGACCGCGTATACTACGACAAACTCTCTGTAACTACTGTATTCTTGGGAACTGTGGATGTCGAAATACGGCTTTTAGTACTGTATTTATAACGACCACCCCTCTCTAACGAACCTATTCTAAGAGTTGATAATTGCTACCAAGACTACAAAGATAGAAAAAAATGTGCAGGATAAGTTTTAAGTTATTAAAAAATGTAGTCTCCACATTAGTTACACTAGGGAAAGCTGCCAGAGACAGCCCAGAAACAATTACTTTTCAGTTCTGTTCAAGGTATTAAGGTCATCCTAGGGACTATACTTGACATGTGGGAGGTACTATGGTCTTCCCAGGAACTCTTTTCATTCATTGGACGAGCTAAGAAAATTCTGATTCTTGGTGAGTTGTCCCTAGTACCTTCCACAAATATTTCACGAGCAGGTAAGTGGCTCAGAAGTAAGTAGCATGTAGCATATACTTTTGCTCTGATAACAGTGGTAATGTGAAAGGTGCTTTACCTGAAGGATTTAACAGCAATACTAGCCGCAATTGCTTCATGGCTACTCCACAATGTGTGGAGATCATTCACGACTGAATCCATGGTGTATGAGGAATCGGCTGTTTCATGTGCTTACCCACTATTTATATCTAGTTGTATAAAGCCTAGTACGTACTGGCATTTTTCTTGTACGTCTTCTTGTTCACCTCGTCTTGCAGTAATCTTGTTGTGTGCCACTGAGCATACTAGTGGCTAGTATAAAAGTGCGAGATGGGGATGGTTTTATTTTTGTTATCTTTATTGTACAAGTTGAATGCAAATAAACAATTTTTTTATGCATACACAACTTACTGTTTTTGAACAAAATACCTTACAAAAACACAATATTTTGAAAGTAGTGGTGTCTAGCTGGACACAATAAATTGGTAAAGGAATATTGCCAGACCATGCATGTGTCACTTAAGCCAGGACATTATCTAGTTCCAACAGTATTTACATTCTAACCTTTTTATAATTTATTTTTGGTGCAGGCAATAAATATTGCACAAATTACTCTCAATACCACAAATACAGCTTAAAAACCTACATAACAAATTTTAATGGTGTAAATTTTTTTGTTAAGAAAGTTGGTAGTGTGAACTAAACGATTAATTTGGTAGGATACCGTACTAGCTACAGCGCTAGTAATTGTTCCCTTTATTGTGCTCCTTCACTGCTCACTTTCATGAGCAACAAAGAGGCCCTTGTTTTTCTAGGCTTCTGGTTTCAACTTTTATTGTTACACACATCAGTTCTCTACTTAAATTTTATATTTTACCTCTTTCTTCAGAACTTAAAACTGTTAGTATGTGGACTGTAACTTTGAATTACACCTGCTGAGTAATTGTGTTAAAGTTAAGTTACATTCATCATTACAAATGTAAGTTTTTTTTTTTGACATACATCATTGCGGGCTAATGTTGCCATATTGCAGAAACATTCACAATAAAACGTCTTCTGAGATATGACTGAATTCCTCTCAGGAATTATCTGTATGTTTCATGTCTGTTGACTACAGCTTACTGGCTTTTCTTACTTTGCTTTTGTTTTATTTTGAGTGATTTTGCAATAAGGCAACATTCACCTGCAATGGCGTATGTCCAAAAAAAGGTTAGATATGCGTATAATACTAACCCATTGCAAGAATCGTTCAAAAATCACATACATTCATCCTATAGTTACAGAAAATATATTTTTGCACCACGCTTTATTTTAAAAACATTTAGGATAAAAATGCCTCTTGAAATGCACAAGTTTCCCCAGATATTTCAGTATGCTACAGTTATCTTTGCTTGTAAATAGTGGTGCAACGATAATACGCATGTCTGAAAATTTTCCATTATTACACGAGTGCAACAGTCATAGCACACTAATCTCTGCGAGGAGTCAGAGGCGCAGGCCACATCATTCTTCTCGATTACACGGGTAGTATGCACGCGCACATTGTCTCAGTTACTGGTGTACAGCATTGTTAACAAATTACTGTTGCACATTCAACAGTAACAAACTATACCAAATACTACACACACACACACACACACACATTGTTGTACCATCCTAGTATTCACTTTTTGCATGAAACAAATCCAACTTACTTTCACTGTGAAGTATTTTGTATTACTGATGTTACGCATTGGAAAATGCTGCAATTTCTAGTGGTTTCTGTAGATATTTAATTTTGAATTTTATATTTAAAAGAAATAAATTACTAAGCTAATAACCAATAGACAAGTTTCTTTAATTTTATACAAGTACTGTATCTGCTACAATTTTTTTCCAGATTCCACTTGATCTAGTGCTAAAACTCAGTGCACTGGAAAATTTTACCGAATTTCGAAATTTTGTTGATGATGAATCCCTGGAAGAGGATCTGGGCATGGGAGTTGTCAGTAAGTTATCACTGCAAGGAATTGTTACATATTACAAATTATTTCAAATGTATAAATTAGTAACTAGACATAAACAAATTATTTTTTCAATTTTGAGAAAGGAGGGGTGATAAACTGTAAGTACTTGGCCAAACTAGCAAGAAAATGTTATCCAGCATTACGAAATGGCAGTATGTATTTAAACAGCTGAAAATATACACCAGTATTTTTTCACCATGCCTAGCAAAATTTTAAATTGTAATCGGCAAGCAAGTATTTTAGTTTAGATAAAGTTATGTTTCCACTGTTTGTTGAAGAAATGGTATGAGGTACCATTCATCAGGAAATTGCATTTGATAAAAATATGTTTGGACAATAGAAACAATTTAAAGGTCACACATCTGTCTGCCCCACCACCGAAACCATTCCTTGCACGTTTAAAACACAATGATACGCAAAATGCCTAAACATATGTGATTTTATTTCCCCACATCTTTAACAAATTGCATAAAATATTTATACACCTAGAAAGGCAAATTCTTATAACCAAACGTTTTTAAAACAACCAACACTACCTTTTGACACGAATTTCCTCAATTTAGTTGATTGTTTTGGTTTAATAAATGTCCAGGTTATGGGGGAGGAAGTGAAGAACATACAGTAATACCAAAAATGTTAATTAAAATTTTCATGTCAATGCAGGGTGATTTAGAAAAACTAAAAGGGCCAATTCTAGGCAAGAGGGTTTACTAACTCCATAAGCAAACACACAGCCTCAGTGATGCATATTACTAGCATTAAGAAATCTGTAACTTAAAGTTTATGTACTTACAATATTTACTTGCACTTTAGCCAAATGTATGTGACAAAAGTAAAATTGGTTTGTGGCCATTACGAGGTGTTTTCAGGAAAAAAAAATTTTAGTCGAGGTTTTCTTGTTTGGTGTTAAGGATAAGGTAAATGTATGTACTTTAGCAAGGTTTTTATAGATTTCACATAAAAATTACATAACATAAAATTAATCTTTAAAATATAGCTGTGAATAAAAGTAAACATAAAAAAGTCCGTAAAATTAGGCCTAATGATTTGTGTGTGGTATTGAGTTGTACACTTGCCAAACTGCTAATTTACGATTGCAAAAGAAATTGTAACTAATAATGAACTTAAATTTTAAACAGATTATTCTTGGACACTATAAATGTCTTAAAGAAAATGCAAATAAATAATCGGAACATACACAACAGCTCCATAAAAATAATTGCACACAGTAGAAACTACACACTATTAAACAGATAAGCCAACACACATCCACTTGTGTTGATTTTGTGCTTGTAAAAGTCTTCTTGATAAATAACGTCTTTCTGCAATAGTGTTGATGTGTATGTATTAGTTTTTGATACGCGAAGCTACCCTCCTCACGGACTTGGCTTAGTGTCTGTGGCAGTCATTGGAGTCTGTCGGTGTGAGATGTTTGAAGGAGATGGACGTGTGTTCCGTCCACCCCTGGTCCTTCAACAGTTTGTTTTAAATCATTTTAGTTTTCCAATAGTTGAAAACAATATGGCCGACAAACCAACAGTAAACGCCAGTTGATGTACTCAACCTTTACGAAAATAAAAGGGGTGGCCGCCATTGCTGACAACTTTTTTAACATAAGGATAATCCAACATTTAAAATTTAATTATTGGGTAATAAACTTAGTAATAAAAAAGGTCATCTTGTAGTAACTGTCTAAGACGCATAGTTTTTGTGCAAAGCGCACATCAAGTTTTGGCTTGGTGACACAGAGCCTAGAGTGCCGGCAACACTGCGAACACGAATGTCTGGTTTATTCCGCAGCGTCGCACAGATGACGGCGGACATTCACTGTAAATATCACGTACCGTAGTTTAAATAGATCACATAGTCATAACCCACACTTTGTTCCTGGCTGAATTTGTGTGTGTGCGCGTTGAAAATAAAATGATAAGTGTGCAAGTGTAACACTATGAGTATTTTATTATGTTCAATAAACTGCTCAATAAAGCTTCAATGTTACACAAAGCATTTTCATGTACGTGTCAGCACAAATGGTAGTTCACAATAATGGAGATGGGTTGGGGCAGTTTTTCCTCGGATATGTATTACGATTTACGTTAAAATGTGTTGTGTGTTAACATGTGCCGTTAAGTCTTCCAGTATTAAACACACACCATTAAAATAAATTGGTTTAAAGTAGAGTTTTAGCATTAAATGCCACTTAATAGTTAATGAGTGTTCATATTAGGTAACAAAAATGTTTATTGCAATAAGCCGTAACGGTGTGTAAAATAACACAGTGTTGCACTGCTTGTGTGTGTCACTGATGTGGCATTTTCACATGCTTGAGTGGCAACTGACATTTAGGAAATCTGCATTAAATACCAGACAGATACAACACTAGGGCTGATGGATAAGGAAGGTAAGTAAAAGGTGTCGACGTATCACTACTGACCTGAAATCGCGTAACTGATACGAGATTGTAATGTTAGGAGTATTTGGAACCTGACATTTGACTACACGTTTACAGCAGGGCTGTTCTGTTACTAATAAATTCAAACCGTCCCTCCTTTACAAGTAGAAGAGCTTAAAATTCCAAATTTTTTTCTTCTCTCTATGCATGTTGCACAATTTTCAACACAATGTTCCGGCAGAGAAAAATGTGCCTAGCAATGTCGTACTTGCGAGTACTTTACAAATTTAAATGACTTGGTGATTGTTAGTTCATCTATTCCTGATGTAAATTTCAAACCAAATGTCAAAAAGTAAACCATTTCATTCATCACCCACCTGCAAATGTTTGAGTTACTAACTAAATTGTGGTTTGTAGATTTTTATTGACCTTAAAAGTAAGTAAGACTAAAACAATAAAAATTACAAGAATTAGAATTTTCTTTGACGAAATGTTTTGAAAATTACGTTGTTAACTACTTACATCCTTAATGTTATTTTTCCTTCTCAAGGCAGTATCAGTATTGGTATCAGCAATATCGGACAGTGCCTGAAAACAATATCGGCTCCCCAACACTTTACAGTAGTGTCAGAATTACACAAACTGTTTAAATGTCTGACTTAGTGCGTTGTACACAATGAGATATTTACTTGCACATTTTAATTATTTTTTTAAAACGCACACACACATTCAACTAAGAGCAATTGGTTATGTGACCTATTTAAACTACGGTATGTGATATTTACAGTGTTGTCCACAGTCATCTGTGCGACGCTGCGGAATAAACCAGACACTATGGTTCACAGTGTTGCCTGTACACTAGGCTCTGTGTCACCATGCCAAAACTTGATGTGAATTTTGCACGAAAACTATGCGTCCTAAACAGTCGCTACAAGAGGACCTTTTTTATCACTCAGTTCACATTACTCTATAATTAAATTTTAAATGTTGGGTTATCCTTACGTTACAAAAGTTGTCAGCAATTTAAGGGAGATCACCACTTTTATTTTGTAAGGGTTGAATGTATCAACTGGCGTTTACTGTTGGTTCGTCAGCCGTATTGTCATGAAGTAATATCGTGAGTTTTGCCAGTTTACGTAAATCAGTGTTCGGTTTGTGGGGAAATAAAAGTTTTAAAATTGATTTCAAAGGCGAATTACTCACTTAATATTACAGTTTCGTACAAAATACCTTGTATATTTCCTACTTTATTTTTCACAAGGAATCACCTGCCGGAGTTTGTCTGTCTTTTTTTGTGAACATCATGTATATAGCAAAAAAAAAAACTCATTTTTACCAAATTTGTGGATTATGTGATTCAAATGTGGCTTGTTACAATTGTATCAAGCTATTGCTGTAAATTGAGGTTCTGGTGTAGTTCATTTCTGATGCATTAATAATTAGGTTCTTAGGCTACACTATAGCAAAACAGTTTATTAAAAAAATTAATACACTTATTTCTTTATACATTAAAGCTTAACAATTGTACATACAGTATCATAAGTTCCCATAAGACATTAGCACTGTTTCAAGTATAAAAAAAATTTACAAAAAGAATTATTACAGATTTGCAACCAAAATAAACTTATTGCACAAAAAATATTAATTCAACACACCAAATGTAACAAAATGTTGTTGCATTTGTTAACAGTTGGACAGGATTTTATGGTGTACACTGGACAGCACCATCACATATTTATTATTATAATTGCAGCATTTACATTTTTCCTCAGCAAGGTCACAAAAAAATATGTGCAACAATTTATTGTACATCCTATCACAATCATATTTTGGATTTAATAAAAAAAAATATTGCACGAGTTTGCAAGTCTACACTGATAAGATATAAAAGCAGTGAAACGTGTTGCATAATACCATACTTCAAGTGATAAAAAATTATTCTTAAATGCCAGTTGATACTGCAATGTTTGGAATAACTTGGGCTATGACATTTTATTACTATTTTACTGCCATCCCTAAATTCATTGTACAGAGTTCATCCATTACATTCTTTGTACTTAGATCAGAACTTAGCAATCTATGTTTTAAATTAGTAACAACATATGTATATGTCGTAGCAAAAGAAATATGTTCTGACCAGAAATGAAAAAGTCGTAATCATACAAAATGAATGTGCAAGGTAATGTACAATTTTGCCCTTTGTAGCTGTTATTTTTTCAGCACAACATAGTTTTCATTTTTAAACATATAAGGTAAATGTACTGGAGGGTTACACTGATCTTTAGGTCGCGTAAGAAAAAAAAAAAAAAAATAAGGAAAGCACCATTTCTTGTTATCAAAATATGTAATATGGTCATCTTAGACTGTTATGCTTCCAAATGCTCTAGTTATTAGTTTCTCTTACCATACGTAAAATAGTAAAGTGTTTTTAGCTTTGAATGTGGGTATTCTATGGGAAATAGAATCTTGTGTAACACACACACGCAAATTGAGTATAGTAAACAGTGTTATTTGGTTGTCACCATTAGGTTAAATGATTGTTTATATTTAATTGTTGAACATACCTAATTGAAGGTATTTTTAGGGCTGGTATCATCACAGGCACACAGAAATCACTCTTGTACCTATAATTGCACTGCAGTTTACATAATTTATCACTCTCAAAATCAGTTTTTATAAAATTATTTTTACTGTTTGATTACAAGAGTTAAAAAATCAGTCAAGAAATTATTGGAACTTTTATTATTTTTAATTCCTAACTTTCATCATGCATGGTTAACTCTCAGTTATAAGTATTATTTTGACAATATTGACCTTCTTGAAGTGACAATTATTCTCAGAAACAGAAAAAATAAATAAACTGCCATTAATATAAATTATAAAGAAGATTATTTCATTTATTATGGCAACCAATTTTGCAGTTACAATATTTTCTGGAGAACTATACTATCTACATGTGTGTTCTAAGAATAAATGCCACCAAAAGACAACTCACTGGCTTCTACCCACCCCCTTCTACAGCCAGCACCTGTCCAAGGTCGTCGTTCAAACACCCTAGTTTCATCACGTGTACGTCTCTATAATTTAGCATGCCTTTATTTACATGCAGCTAAGCCTCATTGATCCAGGATGGCCAGGACTTGGTCACAGATTACAAATTATTTAAAGCCCGAAAGTGTTGGCAAGATGAGTCTGCGTAATAATCAGGGTTAGAGGACATCAATCTTTCAAACTTCCTCAATATACAGCTGACTTTTCATACAGTGAACGAAATGAAACCGTTCATGTTTCAGAGAGAAAATTTTTATTTTGACAACTAATTATTACTGCTCTGTAATATATCTCTCAAGTAAAATTCAAATCCAACTTACTAAAGTCTGTCCCACTTGGGTGTTCATACATTCTTTTCTGGCTCTATGACAGATGATAACCTTTCTGTGCTATAATGTATTCCTAAGTCTACCAATTAATGTAAATTGACATTTTTACAACAAATAATTTTAACCTAATGTGAATTAGCAGTCCATTAAAAATGTAAACCCAACTCACTCACAAATTGCACTTCCTTCGAAGTACTGTATATTCTTTTTTTCTCGCCCAATAAGAGGTAATATTTACTTTAATGTAAATTTATAGTTTTAAGGCAAGTAATTTTCCTGGTAAATTACCAGAATGGTAAAAAAGGCAAACCCCTCTCACTAACACGTCACACACTGCTCAATCTTTGTGCTTATTTTTCTGCTCCAACAAGAGGTGAATTATTACATTGTTTAAAAAAAGTTTTGCATGAATTGGTTTCTAGTGCAAATAAAAAAAAATTGTATGAATTAGTTTCTGGTGCAAATGTATGGATTAGAAATTTGGAAAATTTATTGAACACACACACACATACACAGTACTATACATACAAATTCTAACCCACAGCAGTCAGTGGAAAGGTGTTAAACCTACCTGCACAATATGCTGGTTATACAAAAACATTTTTAAAGATGAATTTATTCCTGTGGCATCAACATAGCAATAAGTTTCTATTTAAAAAATCATTGTCTTATATATTGCAACATGCATTTCACAATCTTGCAATATTTTATTATTATAGAACAAGGTTAGTTGTTACATCCAACATGTTCGCTTACTGAAATAAACTATTTATGTACATGCAGAAATTTTTGACCCAAAAATATTCTTAAGATGTTAGTTTCCAATACATTTACCTAAACATGAAAATATAAATAACCTATTTACAAGTGTCCTGTAACACTAATTCTTGTAATAGATGGCGGCAACAGTGTTGAAATAATTCAGTTTATGATTTTGGAACACAAAGTAAGTCATTCATCAAAATTTGAGCCAAGCAAAAATTATTTCTTAAATTATTCTGATATGAGTTATAATATATTTACACACAATCCAAAATATTAAAAATTCTTGACTGATTACATCAAACATAATCTTAGTGCTACTACACAGAAATTTAAACTGAACTGAAAATTTTTTACTAAATATATTTAGTCACAGCAAGTGTTATTAAGTAAATGTTTATAGTATGTATATATTTCAACCACGTATTATAAAATGTTGTTAAAAATATTTAATATCCTGGGAAATTGTAATAAAACACCTCATGAACTAATATATTTTGTAAATAGATTTTTTAGACCCAGTACAAGAATGAGGTAGAAAGTGTCACAAAATAAATAATTCCAGTGTAATTTGTACCCTTAATTAACAATACTTAATGTTGCCAATCTTTGACTTTGAACAATTCAGTCTAACATTATTAGAACAAGGTACTGAATCCAGGCCATTCAACTAGATTGACTTAATGAGATTCATCCAATAAAACTGTTACTATGATTAGGGTATTGTGCAGGAAGAAAAAAAAAAGGTTCATGTCTCATTAGCTCACTAGAGAAATAAAATTTAAGCTATAGTAATCTAGCATCATAAATGTATTTAGGTAAAACAACTGAACCATTCCATTCACAATACAGCACCATGTGTAACCTTTACATTTATTATGACAAATGTAACTTTGCACAACCAAAATGTCTCTTTCGTTACTTCAACAGCAAAATACAACCATGTTTCGTTTAAAATTAAATGTTTTCTATCCAAGTACATATGCAGCTAGAAAACAGATATGTCACGTGGTGCAAATTCACTCCAGTTTATTGAACTTTAATATATTTTCCAAACAAAATTATCATTCGTACATTTTAACTTTTAGGACGGACTATTTCAACATTTGTTAAACTTAATGAGCTTGTTACAAAATCTTGCTTAGAGACATAGAATAAATATACACTGCAACAAGAAATAAATCAACCTCCCTGATGCTTTCACTGAGAAACTGACAAACATTCCTGCCTAACGTTACTTAAACATGTAATTGTCAATTTGCTGGCGTAAATTAACACACAAAATCGCAACAAAAGTTGTGAACAAAGTTAACATTTTACCTTGCATGATAATGGAAACGACATGTTACTTATTACAAATGTGAGATGAAAGACATGACAAATACATACACAGCTAAAATAAAATTGGGAAAGAAAAAAAAATTACAACTACTGTAGCAGAACATTAAATATAATAGTTTAACCATATAAAATAAATATTCATCAAATACTGAGGTAAGTAGGTTGACCAACCTTTGGTTATAAAAACACAACACTTATGTCTGCCTGACAGTTTCCAGAATAAATTGCAACAATAAACATTTTGACAGCAAATGTTTCTGAAATTAATCTAACCCATATGTGCAAAACAAATGAAAATCATTGTAGGCATCTATTTGACTACGGATTTGGATATTTTAAGCTATAAGCATACGTAAGAATAATTTAAATAACAGGTTTTTGGAAGTCAAAATAGTCTGTATTGGTGGTTAACAATGAAGTGAGCACTTTTGAAGTCCACCTAGACTAGAATAATAATTTAAAAATGTACTTTACTGTGACTATAGACACTGATTTTTTTAATAGTGTAAAATGTATACATTTTGTTACTTAAGGTAGTTCAACATAATATGGCAAAAAAAACCTTATTCTAACGAGGAAAAAAAAAAAAACTAAGGATTCAAAAGTGCTCACTTTATCCCGAACTACTTATAATGATGCATTTAATCAAGTAATATGTACAATAAGAATCTTGTCAACTACAAATTATATTATGGGTTTTGTGTTTAAGTAATAACAATAAAATGCAATGTAAAAAAGCAATATTATTAACACAACTGGATTCACAGCTGCCATCATAAAAGTTTGGAATCACAGCAACTGTTAAGAATCGTGAAAATTCATCAGGCAAACACAGAGGAGATTACTTACTTCATTTTATCTTAAGATCTAGAAATACTAAGTTTGTTTCATGGCATGCTCAAACTCTAAAGCAAGGTTCCTTCTGCACTTAGCACTCTCCCTATATACCATTTTATGGATACTAAAATGTGTAAATTCTGGGTGGTTAACCACCTGCTCCATGGCTCCAGTATCTGTGATGCTGTAATATATATGCAACCTGCAAGCACGTTCCCACCTCTGCACGTCTTTGAACACTTTCATGTTCTTCTGTTGTGCACACACTGTGTTCTTGTCATGGAAAAACTGCAACTTTCCAACTGCCTCCATTACCAACACGTCTGAGCACACTGTCGAAAACAACCTTCCACATTTGACTGGTGCTAAGCTGTTGTTACCACCAGGAGCAGTTTCCATTGGGGTAGCAAGCACATAGGGGCTGTTACCGCTAGTGATGGAGAGAGTGGAGAGGTCAAGAGAGAGAGATGATGCATCACGGTCAGCTGGGATCACAGCCTGCTGCACTCTCGTGACAGACTGCTTGATGGAGGTGAGCACGTGGGTCGTGTTAGGAACCTCCAGCAGCATGTAGTGAGCAATGTTTTCTCGGCCAGACACAATATTTCCGAACCAGTCGAGGACAGCATCGCTACTTAGGTATAGAGGAAGTTTGTCACGGAACTCGTCCAACAGCTGCCTGTACAAAGCAGCAAAGTTGTTTGCCAAATCATCATCCATCAGGTTGATTTTCTTACATGTTCTTGAGATCTGTAAACGTAGATTATTGTTCAATTTATTCAGCAACTTCAATCACAGGTGTAGCTAGAAAATGAACATAAAAATGTAGGTATAGTGCTTATTATTTAGTTTATTATTTGCTGAAGGCACAATGTTTTGTCTAATAGTCTTTTTTTCTTTCTTTACAGATCGCTTTGGAGAAGGGGTTGACCGAAGTAAGTAAATTAAAATCTTCACTAGCACTCAAAATATAATGTTACTTCAATATTAAATCTGTGTGAAGAATTTTTTGCATTATTTCAGTATGAATCAGATAAAACTTTTCAAAATTCAACAACAATACTGCTAATACAATATTGTATGTTTAATATGGAAACTTAATTTACGAAAAATACCATTTATAGCAAAATTTGTAATTTTGTACTATCAACTGTCTCATTATTATGCACTTCATTTTTATTTTAAACTGTAGGCGGTTTCATAAAACCACATATTAACACAGTGTACTGTAAAAGTACTTTATTGCAAACAGGATTCTAATAACCTGCTGGAAAAAAATTTTTTTTCCAATAATTTTATTGTTTTCTGCATATAAGATACTTAGCTTTTAAAGCTTAGTAAGAAAAAAAAAAGGGGGGGGGGATTATACAAATTTTTTGCATATTGCTGCTGAAAAATTACTTATCCTTGACAAAATTAAGTTTTGACTCCCTTTTTATTTTACAAAAAAATTTGATACATACTTCAAACAAAACCACGATTTGTTATAACTTGGAACAAATTCAAAGTAACTTCTAAATTATTAGCAAAAATATTTATTTTAAACAAATGGTACTATTTTATTTTTATTTAGGTCAACCAGTTTTCTACTTCAAGAATATATCTTTATTCCTGGTCATCAGAATTACGTATGAAATTGGTTTGGAATGTGAAAAAATATTTTCACTTTTAGTAAAAAAATCACTATGCACATTTTTTTTCAGTTGCTCAACTCGGTTTTGCCAGTTTGTCACTATATTTTTAGGGACATCACCATTAAAGGCATATTCTGGTTAGATTTGTAACATTTTGACTGGACGTCGTCTTTGGTGTTTCTAAACCAGGACAGTGGGGCAGCGGTGGTCGAGAGGACAAACCTCTCGCCTCCCACCAAGGTGTTCTGGGTTTGATTCCCGGTGGGGCCGGTCCCCGGATTTTCGGATGTGGGAATCGTGCCGGACGATGTCGCTGGTCAGCGGGTTTCCTCGGGGATCTCCCATTCCCCCCGCCCATTCATTCCGGCGCTGCTCCATACTCGCATCATGTCACCCCCCACCAGCGCTGAAGACCTCAATGTTAAGCGCGGATCAAAATCTCTCACTCACTCACTCACTCACTCTAAACCAGGACATACAAATTTTGGGTTTAGAACTTAAAAAAATTAAATAAATAAATAAAAGACAAGGTGCCCTTGTACTTTGACTGCAAGCAGGTCCACTCACAAAGAATGAGAGAATTCTGGACTTCTGGATTCAAATAAAGCAAAACTCTAATTGTCTCAGTGAATAAAGCTGTATGCCACACTTAATCAGGGAAGCATTGTGTAGTAGTATTCTCCAACCAGGACAATTTGGGTTCAATTTCCTGTTGGGTTTATTTCCTGTTTTCACGAGTGAGAAAGTGACTATTGTTGGCCAGTGGGTTTCCTCTGGAATATCCAATTTCCGGCACCCTCTCATTCCATCGCTGCTCCAAACTCGGGCTCATATTACCCTAACCAACTCTCAACACCTCGCTGTTAAGGGCACTGCTTACTTGAAAGCCGTGGCATAAGCAAAGATAGGAACTTACACGTTAAATTTAATTTGGCAGTACCTAGTAATTTTTAATATCATAGATTTCGGAGAAATTTGCTATGTAAATAAGTATGCTGGAGAAATGTTGTCATGATGTTTTTGAGTGTTTTCATTATTTACAATGAACATACACTGTACTTATTTGTTCATAGTTTTCAAGATATTTAAAAAGATCCTATAGTGATGTGAGCTTCACCAAGGTATACAAAATAGTCTGTGGTGTTCAACAGGTACTAAGCCACACCAAATATAATTTAACATGATCATTGTTTGTGCCAGAGCTATGAGGTAGGCAGCATCCTTCAGCTCTGAACAATTATCTCCCCCTCTCTAAATTTGTAACTAACAAATTCAATTTTTATTAGAAATAATATTTCTACAAATTTTTCATTGTAATATATGCATTTTTTTCATACAATCTGACACTTGTTTTGTGCATAATTTTTTAAATCTTTCTCTAGCTGGGCTACATGAACTTACCTTTTGCAGTGTACGCAATGATATTGAAAAGTTCATTGAATTTGATAATATAGTTCTCTTATAGAAGAAATGGTCAGTGATAAACACTACTGAACAAAAAAAGATGAAAAGAATGCAATTATCCCCTTTAGCGTATCACAAACAACCGCGTAATTAGGTGTTAACGTAACTAAGAAATTATCAGTAACAATTATGACCTGATGTGATTACAGAAGAACATTAAACTTTGATTCAATGATACATATTAAATGATTTTTAAGAGGGTATAAAACATATATAGTAACGGAAACAAACTGGACATTGACAACCACAAAAAAGAACACTGGAAAATATTTTCTTCCAACTCTGTAAGCAAATATTTCATAGAAATAAAGCATTCTTGATTAAATATTAATGATGCCAAAATTATGCAATGATGCCAAAATTATGCATGTTTGATTATGAAGTAAAGTATCACATTGGAATGATGTTTGTATTTTCTTTACTAGCATTCAAAAACAGTTCAATTAATTTGACTTTTCAGTGCAGATTTATGTTCTACACACTTCTAATGGTACCACATACCGAACAGCAGATGCTCGTTAGGGACAATCATCATATTTGTGTACTATACCCTCAAACTAACATGCTTTGCTACATGCCTACCAGTACCAATTGCTGTTGTCATTAAGCTGTTGTCATATTGCAGAAGCTGTGACAGTTCCCAAGAATGCAGTGTGCACCCCTGAGCTGCAAGTTGTGGAACTCATCAAAGAGAAGGATCCATCTCTCTTGTACTTCCCGACTTGTACCAGGCTGGAGCAATGTGGGGGATGCTGTACATCGGAACTTCTCAAATGTCAGCCTACAGACACTGAGATGCTCAGCTATATGGTAACAACTGTCACTCTTGGAACAATCTTGCATTCTTGAATGATCAAATCTCTTAATACCCTGCCCATTTTAAGGTGGCAGCTTAGAAAACTATTTATGTTCCCACTCTGAGCTGCTGTTTTACTACTAAACGATAATCACAAGAGGACTTGGTTACTACATAAAACATTCACACTAGCCCCTGAAAATAAAATAAATATTTTTTAACTTAAATACTACAAAATAGCATGGAAATTACAGTAGTTTCTAGCTCAGTAATAATAAGGTCAAGCCTACAAATTTACTTTGGCAATTTATAGTTTTGCATAAATACAATGTTCAAAAGACACTTAGGCATATGGTTGGGGATAGAGTTATATTCAGGGTTGACTTAGTTTCATTCAAATACAGTAGGCTTGATCACTGTTTAAGCTTTGTACCACTACTCCATGTTACAACAGGACAGAATGGGCAATTGCCCAGGGCAGGTACCTAGGAGAGGCGGGCATACAGCATAGATTGCAAGAAGATAGAAAAATTGTATTTGTTAACAAAAAAGCTAGTAAAAAATGTTGACTTAATTTTTATTGTAAGAATATCCTCTAATTTAAATTCTTAATCATCATTTCTCTTCTAATTACAGTACTTGTATGTTACTTACTACAGTACTAGTGACATACAGTAAGTAGTCTTTAAGTACAGTAAATCTATCAACCAACAATTTTCGGCAACATACAACCAACCTGCAACATCAACCTAATGAACACAACATAAAATAAAACACTAAATTATAAAGTAGCCGAGAGGAGTATGGAGGCGGGGGAGAGGGGGCAGGTAAGTTCAACTTGCCCAGGGTGCCAGTCATCTAAACCTGGGGCCTGTGTATAACATGTTATTACAATATTTCTCCTTGCTCCATCCATGTAACTTTTCACATGCCACTAGGTCTATAAACAGTAGGTAATACTTGTGCATATTGTGATTAGAGCATTTACTTTATAAGGCTTGGAATTCTCTATAACCACGAAGGTCCCATTAGCAGCTTTTATTTGCATTAAGTGCCATATAAATATAAAAGTTGTACTTCAAAAATAGAAAAAACACTGTGTCACGAAATGAAGTGCCACATCTTGTATCACACTGCTTCTTGCCTAGCATTTCATTATTCCTGCAATTGTTTTCCTTTATACATTCAAATCTCTTTGTTAAAGGTTGTAATTCTGGACTTTCCCTTCACTAAACTTGTACTTCTCTTGCAAGCATAAAAAAAATTCCTCTTCTTTTTGCACGTGACAGGTAATGAAAATTGTGCAATGGTGATTATATCTATTTTTTATTCTATTTTTATAAAAAAAATACATTTAATTTAATAAATAACGGTACCACACTTTCTGTACTTGTGTTCAAATAACGCAAGAAAACCGTAAATAAAAAGGGTGCTAATTTTAGTTCAGTAAAAATGAGTGCAGCCATTTTTATGTAGTAAGAACGGATATAGCTTGGATTCTGAATAGTTATATAGCTCCCTTGTGCAGCAATACAACACAAGCCGGTCTGCGTGGTTTCTAAAAAACGAAACCTGAAACAGTCTTCTATAAGTGAAAAAAGTATAGTTTACATATGCAATGGTTATTTCAATGTATTGTGTACAGTATGATATGGTAAACACAAAATAAATTAAGTTCTTTTAAGTTAAATGTTGTGACTAAATCTCGACACCTGTTCAACACATTGTGTTTTTGCTGTTCCACTGCATGGCTATATCGCCTGTAGAAATGGCTTAGCCAATACGCGACTTCAAGGTAGGGGGGGTTTTATGAAATGTGCCAATAGATGGCAGCACTGTTACTGCAGTTCTCATGAACGCTCACAAGAAACGTAATAATAATTGGGAAGAAAAATTTATTTGTAATAGATAAATTAATGTTATACTATGTTCCTGACTCACGCAATCAGAACACTTGATCATCAGTCTGTAAGAGCGAGCATGTTTGTTAAAATGCATTTAAACTGTTAGCTCAGTAAGTTACTTTTCGGACATATCCAAACTTTATACAGTTGACTTTAAACCAAAATGTATTGTTCTTGACCAGACTTGACACAATAAAGTGAATTCATAGTAAGTTATCGCCCTAGAATTTCAGTTAAACTGACAAACTCAAAACTACCACTAAAACATTGCAATGTGCAAGAGCTACCTTGTTGTTTTCATTTCTCTCAACTCAGTAAAAATAAAATATTCATTACTAACCAAAAAAAAAAAAAAAATTTGCAACTGTAATCGTGTATTCACTAACAACAAGCCATTTTTTCCTCCGAGTTATCTTTTAAGTAACCAGGTTCATTAAATCTGTCTAGTTTTTTAAGTCTGTGTAAAATTCCAAAACCTAGGTACGTATTTTCAATGTTTACAGCGGCGTTTTAAAACGTGGAATGTTTAAAGCTCAATAATATGAAAATTAAAATGTACGTACATGGAATTACTATTAAAGTGTTTAGATACCATCCTCAATCTGAGATAATTTGCAATGCAACACGTTTTTAAACAGTTAGTACGTATTTTATCTGTTCAATAATAAATAAGATTATTGATAATGTATAAAATTTAAAAGTCTTCAACAGTTACTTTTGATATCAAGCTGTCTATTAAATAGACCAATGAAATATTTTCAATTAAGAATTATTCAAAATGTGAAATTTTGGTTTGTTGTAGGTATATGTGTCGGCGTATACTAGTTCTGGAAAGTTCAAGGTGATGGAGAAAAAAATTGTAACAGCTCAGAAACACCTCGCATGCAAATGCAGTTGTGCTGTCAAGAAAACTGTAAGTGTAACAGGCCCTTATTTTAAAACATCACTAATTAAATTTGCTACAAATTTTTGTTTTGGTTGTAATAGAGAATACTATTGGTGATGACGGTAACTTGTTTCAGGACTGTTCAAATCTACAAGAGTATGAGGAGGACAACTGTCGCTGCAAATGCATCAACACGGATGAAGAGAAGAAGTGCCAAGCAGAGAATAACACCAAAATATGGGACCCTAACAACTGTGTGTGCACCTGCAGACAGACTCAGCAATGCAGCACTGGTTACTTCTTCAACCAGAATACATGCACGTGAGTATTACGGCACACATGAGATGCTGCATATAATTCATTATCATGGGTTAATCACATTATTAATGAAAACTGTACACTTACATCTTGTAAAAGATTGATGCCAAAGTGAAATCAGGGACTTTTATTACAGTTCGATGTAAAATCAAGGTTAATAATTTCTTTGACGAATTATTACTAGGAATATTTCACGAGTTCGACGACCAACATGCTAGAAGCTGTGTGTACAGATGCCCTACCATTTGTCCATTACCTGCTACTCATTCAGACAGCAGACCATGAACAAATAGACGGGGTATGAGTATGCATAGGACACAGGATTCTAGCATGCAGATCATTGAACTAGTAAATTTTTCCTAGCCCTATTGATTACTAAACTAAATATTTTGTAGATACACAAATGAAGCACTATGTCTTCTTTGAAAACCAATAGTGAGGTGAAAAACAATAAAATAAACAAACCAAATTTTCCTGTACTAAACTTATCAGTAACACAAAATAACCCATAGCAACTACGTCAAATCACATAAAGATATGATATCCAATTTTCAAACCCTAAACAACCATGACACCTCAATAAAACAAGCACTGACAATTAGTGAGACAGACATGGTTGCACATTAAGACATGACATGGCAACACAGAAGAGCACAGAATATTTCCTAGGGTAAGCTTGTTCCAATGTTTCAGAAGCTGACATGTGCTCCCATCTTCAAGCATATTACAAGTGAAAACTGGAAATAATTAAATGGTATAAGTAGTCTAAACCCCCTCTTTGTAGTACAAGCAATGACAGTTAAACTCGATTATGACTGGCAGCACACCTTTTACAGTGGCTATTGTTGATTATTGTACAGTGAAACCTATTTAATACAAACCTGAATGGCCTTACTTTTTTTTTTTTTTTTTTTTCAATTTGTAATAAAAAGGTTTGTATTTACAAGTCAGTCAGTCTCTAAAAATTTTTCAGAATGTTTATCACCACCACGACTTCCCATTATCAATGGCCTCTATACAGTAAAAATCATTAAATACAAATATAATTTCATAGAGCATACAAAACTATATTAAATTTCTCATTTTGTCCTTAGGGGAACGGAAAAATTTTATTGACAAAGATTTGTATTAATGATGTTTCACTGGACTTGAATGATATTTGGTTTTATGTCGGTTTCCTTTTTAATCAAAGACTTTCACGTGTTTCTATACAATAACTTGTAGACTAAATACATTTTTAATTAGTATTCCCAATATTTTTGATTTTTGTTTTCCTATAAATTGGGTGGGTTTATCAAGGAGTGGCATTTTACCGTAGTATTTTAGGACTGTTAATGCATGCTTGTTTTTCAAGTCTGGACTATCTGCTTTTGTTTTTCTTGGTGTTATTTTTATGCTCTTATAGAAAGGTTCTGCCAGGTTCCCATACGTAATTGCTTTCACACTAGCTTGGTTTGATAAATAGTACCGTATTTATAGTTTGTGGCTGGTTTCACTCTACTAATAACTTTTAATGTAGCTATTGATTTATGCAGATATAGATTTGAAAGCAGATATATGTATGTTATATCTATTTCCCAGCTATTTAAATTTTTCCTGAAAGACCGAACTGCCAGTTTTTAGGTTAAATTTTTTAGCGTCCACCGCACACTCTTTGTCACAGTGGATGCATTCCTTGTTACCAGCAATGTTGCTAAGTCAAACTCAACTAATTACCTGAAGTAGCTTACTGGGACCTGTGTACTGGTGGAAACGGTTGCCTGCATACACTGGACTTAAGTAAGTGCATTACACGAGTACCCAGACCGAGCCAAACAAAAATTAACCAGCAACTAATGCAGCCAAAAGAATTGTGCTCAACTTAACCTGCTCCGTTTCTAAGTTTGCAATTACAGAATACAATCAGGAGGGCCAGTATAAAGGTACTTGTGGACGAACACCTGTTTGCTTAGGATTTCATCCACCAACCCAGAGTACTTCCCTCCCGAGAGTATTTTAATGAGAACAGTTTATCAAAATTGCATGTCTCATTCTTTGAAATATGTCATTTATTTATACGCAACATGCCATGCTACCAGTGGAAAACTATGGACAAGACCTGACGACATCCATCACGCAACAAATTTTTTGCATAAAACTCTCAACATGTGTTTGTCTTGTAATTTTAAGATAATATTTTGAAGCCATGTACCATTTTAGGTTTCTACCACCACCATCAGAGTTGCTCTGAGGCACAGTTCTTCAACCCACTAAATGTCCTCCAACCATTCATAGCCTGACTGTACTGTAATAGGACAAGAACTTGGCTAATCACAGACGATTTTGTTTCTCCATTGGTGCACTATATGTGCTACTGTTATGCATGTTAAAATTTTTAGCAGATTTCCAATTTTAATGCTGTATTATTAATATGTTTTATACGCATAAAAAAATATTTTTATTTCTTTTATTTTCTGTTTGTTCCTTGTTTCATCTGACCATATTCCAGTTTTGGAATTTCATGTTCTGTATGTATCCTGGTGACTAAAGCATACTCTGCTTATTTATGTTTTCTTGTCTTATTTTTATTTTTGGTTTTATTTTGATAGTCCTTTATTTCGCAATGGAGTATGTCCAAGCAAATAAATTCAGTCCTTGAATCTTATATGTTTAACTTAAGAAAATGTGTTGCTTGTTTTAACACACCATTGACATATTTAATGAGAGGGTAGAGTGATACTATTTCTATGTTACCGTATGTGTCTTTGATAATCCATAAATGACTGGTGAATAGGTGACCTTTGGAATCAGTTCATTTCTTCGCTTATTATGGAAGTGAAAAAAGTTTTTCTTAGTTTTTTTTTCCAATTTCATTTATAGGGTTATTTTGTAAATGTTTCTACGTATCACCAGCAAGTAAGCATTTCAGGTTTACATCAAAGTCAGCAACATTGGCAGTAAGTTTAAGCTGACATTATTTATGTTGGTTAATGATCTTCTTACATCTCCAATAATGTTTGGTTCGTGTGGTTTAGATCTCTTGAGACGTCTGGTTAAATATTTTTTTTTTGTTTTACTGTTGCTTTGGCTAATCCAATCATAACTTTTAAGATGATGCCCTGTCGAGGAGATTTCTGGCTTTGGGTTGTTAACAGGTTGCCAACATCAAGTTTGTCAATGTTTCTGATATTTTATTTAAACATTATCCAAGACAACCAGTTTACAACTCAAAATCTTAGACGACCTTCACAGGGTGTCATCTAAAAAGGCGTGGCTAAAATACCCGAAGCCACTGGGGCCCATGCTTAGTAAAGAAAAAATTGTTGGACAGCTAACTTCTAACGACTTGATAGAACCACGTAATCGCCACTAGCAAAGGGCCTCAACTTCACCAGATCTCATGAGGCCATAAGGAAATACCAACAGAAGGTATTGTCTGAAGCACTCAAAACAGCCATTACCTATCTACCTCCTACAGAATTGCATAGTGCAGAAACTGTGCATGTTCTTAAGAGATCTTTCCATACAAACCAATCATTATCAGAGAAAAAGCTCGAGATGAGCACTAAACAAAATAAATAAAGATGATATCTTACACTTACTGCCATCAGACAACACCTTTGTCCCATAATTGGAAATGCTGCTATGATATAAACATGAAATGCTTATGTGTTGGTGATGCTTACAAACATCTACAAAGAACCAGGTGAATAAAAATGAACACAAAAAGAAGAAACTCGTAGTTTAATTTTCACTTCTGGAATAAGTGAAGATATAAGGAAATTCCAAAAATCAGCTGTGCTGTGTACCAGCTCTATTCTGTGGTAAAAACCATCCATTTGCGCTAACACATTCTCTTGCAAAACACGTCAATTGTGTGCAAAAATACAAACGATTCAAAACTTATTTTTGAGATCATCCAGCATTTTCATATAGATAAAACTGACCTACCAGCCACCTTTGATATTGAATCACTTTTCACTAACAGTACTAGCAGAAGCAATTCTAACTTGATTAGATGCTTTCTGTTTAATGAAAGTGTTGAGCTGCGGTTGAACTAGTTCTACTGTACTTAACAACTGTGGTTTTCTTCGAAATTATTCATCATGCACAGATTCTTGCAGAAACATTTCCTTTATAACACTACCAAAACACTTCTTGTAATATAAATTATAGTTACATTTCACAGGGTATTTTCCAGTCCTTAAATTGTCGTCATGTCATTTTTAAAATTGTTAGCAATTTCTCTCAATAGTTCTTTTGGCATAAGGTTGGAGTGTAATGCCTTTGTTCTCATCAGACTTTATTCACTATTTAGCTGTTTAAAGAGTTATTCATCTGGACAATATCTTTCTCAGAGTCACTGTTTCTTTCATGCTGTAGTACTAAATTCATGCTCAATTCATCATAAAGGTCTCTGGCTCTGGTCACTACGGTGATAACACTTGTCTTGTGAATTAGGGTGTTGCCAGATGTGGCCACAAAAACATCAAGAAAAGTACAGGACAACGATGATCTCCACCCTAGCGAACAACGGCAGATACGTCTGTGATGAATTTAGCATGAATTTTGAGCTAGAGAACGTAAGAACTAGTTACTCTGAGAAAGCTATTTCCCAAATGAATAATTTTAAACAGCAAAAGAGTGAACAGAGTCTGGATAGAACAAGCAAATCACACTCATACCGTATGTCAAAAGAACTACTGAGAGAAAATGCAAACTATTCCAAAACGTATCATGACAATTTAAGAATTGGTAAACAACTGATTTGTGTAATGGCATGATAATAAATCCCACAAGAAGTGTTGTGGTATTTACAAGGTAACATGTGCATGCAAGAACATTGACATTGGACACATAGGACAAAGAATTTTAAAGAAAACCCGTAACTTAAGTACAACAGAGATAAATCAGCCAAAACCCGACACTGCCACAAAACAGGAAATTTGAAAATAATTCTGGCAATGCAGATAAATAAGTCAGTAAAATATGGAATCAAAAAATTCCCATGTGCAAAACAGTAGCACAAAATTAAAAATACACAGTGCAAGTATCTATTTATGTTCAAAACTAGAAATAGAAAGCTCTTTTAACAAAGATTACGTAGACCTACAATAAAGTTTTTACATTTCATGTTGCTATAGTCCTAATCTAGGCTTAATGATGTATTTGAACATTTGTTACATAGGTGCTCTGAAGTGCTAACCAAGCGCAGACATGTAACAAATAATGATGCAAGATACCACCACCATGGTAGTTACGTGACAAAGCTAGCTCCGCTGCCAGTACTACCACTATATTCACAAGATGAAGTTAAGAAGAATCGAACATAGAAGGAAGTCTGAGATTATTCAATGTTAAAAACTTATTGCAATAAACTTGCATGTTACAAATTTGATCAAATTATTGGATGTAGTTATGCAATGACAGAACAATCAACAAATTTGGTTACATACACAAACATTTCGGAGAGTAAATTTCTAACAATAATTAGGTTGCACTTTCACCCTGTATTTGTTATAAGGCATTTTATATGAAAGCATGTTAATTACATTGTTGCTTGGTGTACCACTGCATAACTATAACCAATCATTTTTAAAATAAAGACTTGAATTATTTATTTAACTAACTTGGCCAAAACATACAGTTGTCTTCGTCATGCATTTAATGTTATCACAACATATGCAAATTAACAAAATATAGTTAGCCTTACGACTGTTACGCTACATAAAAGGTAAAAAAATTTGAAAACCTTTGATGATTTGTTGTGATCGGATGTAATAAATATATGGTTAGTGGACATACCAGTGCTTATGTTTTGTCCTTTTCATTGTTACCATTAACAGAGGAGCAATCTTTCAAAACCAGACATGTCCTCCTTATCCAATTTTTCAGGGAAGTGAATAAACTTACCTATATATTGCAATACAAATTATATAGGCCGTTCCCGTGATGTATCTCGTCGGGATTCACACTATGGGACAGCCCAGCTTTGAGTCATGGGCCAGCCCTCAAGGTGTAAAAGCGCAGTTGGGACAGGTCTATGACGTAGTTTCGGCGGGATTCCCATCACGTAGCCGCCTGGCTGGTGAATCAAGGGCTAGTCCATAAGGTGTTTATAATTAACTATGGTAATTTTACTGTTGTATGTCATATTAAAAAAATTATGGTTATTACAATGATATAATATTTCATGTTACTAAAGAATAAAATGGTCACATCTAGTTCGGAATATCATAGACATGTCTGGTTAAAAGGTTAGTCAATTTGTCAGAGGCCACATTTTGTAACTTAATGTCATCCAATAGGCAATAGCTGTTGTACCCTTATTTTGAATGAAAACATAAAGTGGGATGGACACGTCTGGTTCTGAGCACAAATTTTCACCTGCTTTGTAAATCGGATGGGAAATTTGTTGATTAAATCTGATTTTATATTTGTAATTCATCAACTTTAAATAGGAAATACATTTTTGGGACATGTCTGGTTTTGGAAGTTTGCTCCTACATTATGGGTTCCTGTCCCATCACTGCAATGGGACGACTTGGCCAGAAGCAACTGAGCTGCGAGTCATTGGTATGTACACGAGGATTTACACAAACAATGCCATAAATTGCGTGTCTCTGAATACGGGTTCCGCAATTTATATACAATAATAAAGCCCTCTTTAACACACCTATATTTCATTGTCTATTTTAAAAATGAATAACCACGCAGCATAAATTACTTGTGCCATACATACAGCATAACAATCATGCTTATTTAACTGACAATTTACTGCAGTTTCTAACACTTTTTGAAAATTTTGGGAAAATCCATGTGTGCACAAAACCTTTGCTTCCTACCTTTAATTGGAGAACTACATTTTGCATTCAAAATAGGAATGCTTATACCCACATGAAGGTAAACTGACTAGTATTTATCTACAGTAATACCTAAACTTTCTATGTCAGCATTGAATTGTAATGGTTAACACATTCCTCATTTCATCTCGCAGCAACCTAACCAATAGAAGAAGAAAAACTAAAGAATGAAACTGCAATAGAAAGTGAATAATTTGCATTGGCCAAATACATTGTCATAAACAGGACTACAGTTTCTCAGACTTTCTTAAAGTTGTTCCAAATATATAATAGGATATAAAGAAACTTTGCTGCTTTTTAAAGTACTGTTTACCCTGCTGCACCACATTAAATCCATGTTTTGTAGTTTTTCTCACAATGGTGCAAAGAACTCAAATTATTTTGATGTTTTGAATAAATTTGAGGATGATTGCAGACATACAATGCACATGGTTAATTTTTTCAAAATGATGCACCATTCAATGCAAAAAAAAAATTGGTTTATTTTGGCTTCCTTTCAGAGGAAAAATTGTGATACTAGAGAGTGCAAAACTATATGAACTGTGAGGTATACTACTATTAAAAATTAGGGTTAAAACAATCTAGCTATTTTTAAATTTTGGTATGTAAGGTTGTTACCTGTATTATTTTTTGATACTACCAAAATTAAAATACTACCAAGCCTGCATGGCCTTGAGTGGGGAGTTCACACAAAATTTAAATTGTTTTAGTAATTTTAATTTTTGTGTGAGAGATGGCTTGTTTTGTAGATATACATAGTGAATGTTTTTTTTTTTAACTGTAATTAGATTTCATAGTATTTGTATAATTGCATGTCAAAGATAAAAATTTGCATAAAACTGTTTTATGCAAAAAATTATAACCAGCTGACTTATGAAATGATTTACACTGATGAACAGTGCCACAGACTGCACCAACTTTTAAAAAATTGGCAATTTTAAATTCATTGTTTTTTAAAAGTACAAGATAAATTATCAATGCTGTTTTTATATATGCCTTGGTGTAGTCTGCAATACTGTTCTTCAATGTAAATTATTTCATTTTGTTCGGCCAGTTGGTTTTCTTTTCTAGCATAAAGTTTTACGTAAATTTGGACATTGACATGCAATTATAAAAAAGCTATGAAAGCTGAAAAATTTTCATTACAATATAAAAAATTTTAGGACTAATTATTCGATGAACTCTTACTGTAAACACATGACCATGTTTTATAGAGACTGAATAGTATCTGTGAAACTGCCATAAACTCAGAAACTTACAGTAAATAAACAAAATGACATCCTGTGACTTCCTCACACATATGCACTTGGTTCACGCACCGTCACACCTTAAATACTCCCCACATCCGCTGTAAAGGATACAATTGCGGCTTCACTATACTTGTATCAATAAAATTATTCAATTACCTAAAAACATTAACTTTACAACGGGTTACCTTGGAACACACTGAACTAAGCCTTAATAACTCAAAAAAATAATAATCCCGGACATACGTTTGTATGGATATTCCCCCCCCCCCCCTACGCAGTTTGTAAAATTATTTCTGAAACTGTCTGTATATTTAGGTATAGCCTATACAAAAATTATGCCAATACATTCAGCCTTATAACAGATACACAAGCACTCGTGCAATAACAGCTGATGCCCCCCAGCATGTTACATGTTGTGTTGTCACTGGCCAAGTCATCCATTGAGTGATTATCTTTGAGATATTCTTGTTGTAGTTTGTTCTGCATCAGTGCTTTGATGTAAGTTGGCATAACAGTCGCAAAATACAGGTTTTCATTGCCAGCAAAATATAAGCAATAGTGAATGTCTACTAACACATTAACAAAGACAAGAGAGAATAAAAGCCTGTTAAGTTTGTGAATATTTCAGCAGTTAAATAAAAACTATCACTTTAAAAATACAGCACAACTAATTTAAAATACCACATTGTACGGACTACTGCAAAATTTAAAATTGAAATCAACTGTAAATATATGTAATAATTGATGTGTATAATTAAAGGTTTGTATTTATTACTTGTAATTAAAATACATTTTAATTAAAGTGCTGAAATGTTTTTTTATTTATACTAGTGCTAACCAAAAAATCACTAAACTAAAATTATAATAGCAATCAACTTGTGCAACAAACCGTATATTGCACTAGAGGTCCTTTGCTGGTGCACGCTTCCCAGATACAGCAATTATTTTAATGGCTTTCTCCAAATTTTCTCTAAGTGTCTGCACTTGTCTAATGTATGCACAAATTGAAATTCTGTGCTGCTGCATTTCACGATGAGCTCTTTCAAATTCTGGTAACTGTACTGTTACACTCTCTGAAACATTCCAAAAAAAGATTATACCATTAATGTAAGGAACATGCCTGAAGTGTTTGACACTCATAATGTTGTTACTGAAAATTTAGAAAGTAATTGACCCCTTTATACAAACAAGCAGTTTTACAATAGCTTTTTACTCCTTACAAGGCTATACTTAGATAAAAATGGATGGGGGAAAAATTAGTTTAAGTTTTACAGAATGTCTCCTACAGATTATATTGAAATTGTGTATATTTTACAGACCTTGTCACAATAATACATAATGGCTGAAGTTGTATCCTCACATTAAACAAATCTTGCAGTCAAGCAGCATATGATGACATAATTTAATTATATTTTCATTTGCGACTGTTTAAGCAGAACTTGCTGCAGCATCATCATTGTTATGCAGTAGGCTTTGGAAAAGCAAATCTACATGCTGAAAAATGTGTGATTATTAGAAACCAGTTTTGGAAATAATGACAAAACTTAGTGGAGTAGGCTATTTGTTTTTTCAATTTTTCTTTTGCAAGAAAACATTCACAAGCAAATATAGCTGAGGATAACATCTGGAAGCATGAATTAAATGTTTTAATTTTTTGCCATAGTATAATTTCAAACAATTAAGCTTTTTGAACTTGAAAATAAGTGCTCTATGTTTGGCCAGGTGGACTGTAATGTTGGTTTGATGCAATCTTTTCATGCAAATATCAATGTACAGTCTGCATCACTCTGCACAAGTGCAACTTCGAGTCATGGTCGCAATATTGGAATGTGTAATGAATTTCTGTGAGCAATGATACAATTTCATCACTCACATTAAAAGAGTTATCATTACATAACAAAACTCAAGTTTGCAATGCCATGTAATACAAGTCCTTTATAGAAGTTGAGACATGGAGTAAAATTTTGTATATAAAAAAAGATGGGTCCCATCAGCTCCTCTGAAAAACTATACAATGGACTGCTGCAGTAGTATGCAGAATTGAAGAAACTTCATGATAATGCTGCCGAAAGACAGTGCGACAAAGTTGAAACACAAAGAGATACGAAACTGTCACATTAATATTCACCCTCGTAAACACTGTTTACTTCAAAGGACTGAACTAAACTAATTCCATAAAATGTTTTCTGCATTGAATGTCATTGGAATGTTATGAAATGCAAAAGTAATTTCATACTCTACATTAACTCTTCAGTGTTGTTTAAAAAATGTGTTTATCTGAATATACTGAATACAGTAACATGCATATGCTTAAAATTTAAATGTAAAAAACGTTGAGACACACATTAATCAAGTGAAGTGATTATGTTGCATAACACTGTATATCAAAGTTTTGTAAATATTGCAATAAAATTAAAGTAGACCTAAAATCCTGTAGTGTATATGGACAAAACTTGGGTTCATAGACTAAGCGGTTCCACGAACCAGCCAAAGAGCCAGATAATATGGCTGTTGCAGTGTATGTTGGGTGTGAAATGGGTTTTAATTTAAAGGGTAGAATGAATTTTTGATACAAAGTTTTCGTTCACAGTCTAACATAATGAAATTAACAAAATATTTACAGAGAAAAATGATTATTATCTCTACCTAGGTGCATTATAGCCTTGATGATGCACCATACCACACTGAGCAAGGAAACTAAGCTCAACCAATATACTTTCTGGAAAATTAATATACTGGCATGGTTACGTCATAGTAACACATGCTGCAATAACCTGACCAAGAGAGGGGAAGGTGGAGGGGGAGAAAGAGAGTGAGTTGCCAGATATTCTAAAAATACATAAGCTGCAGTCTGTGTACATTGCAGATAGGATTCATTGTCAACTCTAATACAACTTGCACACAGCTGTTTCAATGACATAACCCCATGAGACTAGAAAGTTAGCTAGTGAGCAAGAAAACACTCGTCACGACACACTAATGGAGCTGGTGCTAGAAAGAATTGTTTATATGTTAGGGTAGAAAGCAGCAACGAAAAATTGGTTAGGACACCTACATTACTGCTCCAATATATACAATATGTGTTATTATATTCTAAAAATCACATCCTTAAACTATCACATTAAAAATTGCATGCAATTGTACGGTATTTCAATATGTATTACATAGCTTCAGGAGAAAAAAATACCAAAACATCTGTTGACAAAACAATACTTACAATTCAGATAACCTAGTAAGTATTTGAGTGACACGAACATACAATCCCATTTAAAAGCTTAACTTTTATAGATTCTGAGAGAAAGTAAACGGTTTGCACATAGGACAAACAAAAACACTTGCAAGACGTGCACGCCTCCAAGCTCTACGAACCTCAATACTTGAGGGAATTCATTAAAAGAATTCAGCATGTTGAAAACATAATTACTGTAAATATGAAAACAAAAAATTGTATTTATTTGTAATTGTTAAAAAATTTTACGTTAAATATGAGTACTATTTTTAAATGATTTAAAATTTTTTTTCATCAACTCACACAGTTAATAAAATTTAATTTTAAAAACAACACACTGATCTTCTTTTATCCTTCGTTCAAATCATTATCATCATTAACTACCTATTTGTTATATGGTTTACTACAACTATCAATGATATTTACTATAGGTATACCAAAAGAATGACACTTGCAATAATTTTCAGTACATAGAATTAATTTGTTGCTTCCTGAATACTTACAAACAACTGTGATGAACAGTCAGACATTTCCAATTACAATTATCAGAAGTAGGAGAAGGCAAACACACAAACACACACTAACTCACCTTTATCGTTAAAATTACATCTATGTCTCGTAGAGGTGTGTTGGCGAGAAGACCAAACACCAGTTAGTTACTTGCGCCTAGAGGCTATGGTAATGAGTGATGTGCGTGCTTTCTTGAGCTTACAGCTTTCGCATTTCTAAGTCTCGAACACGCAAAAGACGTCCACATAGATAGCAATTTAAAAAAAGATTAAGTTACTTTTTTTTACTTTGCACAAGAAATTGTAATTAATTTTTAATACTTAAATTTAGAAAGTTGTATTAGTTACTTTTCAATCCATATTACTGAACTAGTTTAAAACAATTTAAAATGCAATACATTACGTTTTAAATGTAAAAAATGAATGTATTTTCGTTAAATAGCTGTTGAAAGTCACTGCTACTTGTTCTATAAAAAAAGCACTGCTCAGCGTCACATTCATTTATTTATAACCGCGAACGGGACAGCAAATAATAATCTGTGACGTATTGATACCATCTCAGGACGTTTAGGAATACGCGCGCGCGTTAGGTCTAGGCTCTTGCTTTTCTGGATCCTGTGATGGTCCTGTCTCAATTGGTACACTGTACATTATCGTTTGCCTGCCGAAAATAGTATTTGACAAAACGAGAGTCAACAAACACAAGAAAATTGTACATAAAATAAAACTTAACGATGGCGAAAATGTTAAGTGATAAGCTACAAGCGTTTCAAAAACTTAAAACTACAGTATTAACAATCAAGAAAATTATGAATTTGTAGACAGTTTGTTGTACATAGGCTTTAGTATAATATTTTTGCACTCGAAAACTACAAGTGCAGTTGGCTCAGATGGCAAGGCGCCCAGTTAGTGAAAAAGTTTTTCAGGTTCGAATCCCAGCTAGTCTAAAAATCTTTTTTTAACCGTTTTAATATTATGCATAATATTATTAATAGTGGTACGGTTACTTTAATTTTAGGAAATATTATTTCTACACATTAAAATAACATGATATTCGACCGTTACAATTTTTAAATCAACTATTGGTAAAGAGTATAAACTAATTGGTTTTTGCTGTAAATAACATGCAATACATATATAAAAATAATATATTTTGTACCGGGAGTCAGCGACTCCGGTTCACCACGCTTGAAGATCTGTTAAATTTACATATCCTGGACTGGCAGTGAGGTTGCTTTGGAGGAACTTGGTGCTTGTGCCCTGTGCGCTTAATGGTTTGAACTTCCCACTCGGACTTTGGCCGTGTTCGGCCGCCGTCGGATGTGCTCGTGTTCGCTCTCCCCTCCTTCCCCCACTTCTCCCTCCCGTGCCCAGCTCAGACGCTCCCGTGTGCGAGACAATCAGTCTTCTCCCGGGCCCGACCGTGGGCGGTTGTGTTTAGCTTGCGACGGCGGTGCCACACCTGAGCCGTGTCATCGGTAAGTTCCTTTTGTTTGAGTTTAGTGTTCTTGTTTTGTCGTGTTTTTTCAGTTAGGTTTGGTTAATTGTTTGTTTGTGTTGATGATACGTCGAGGGTGTGCTGTCGCGGCCGCGAGCCCTGTACGACTAGGGATTTGTCCCTATTTTTTAATGGAATAAAGTGGCGCGCATGTGTCGGCCACAGCAGCTTAGTATTTCTCTCTTAATCTTTTATTGTAATTCTGTATCAATTTCTCAGTGGAGAATACGTGTGAAACTGTTAAGCTTTGTATGATGACTTACGTTACATAAATTGTTTTGCCTAGATCTGTTTTTCATAATTGGTAGCTTAGAGAACCCTGTGTTATTGTCGTTGGTTTAATGTGTGTTCTAATGGGAAGGGTACTGGTGAGTGGCACTGGGCCTTGGTCGATGCTTAGCAACACCAAGATTAGCAGCCTGTAACTACGGTGCCTTCTAGACGCGGGCTCAATTTAATGGTTTACGTTCTGTGAGAAATTTCTTAGTTTTTTTGTGCTAACTTTAAAATAAGAACTCTTGTACCTAGGACAATAAAAATTTGTCGGCACATTCAGATACACATATCTTATTTGATGATTTTTTTAGATATTAAAATGACACAATTAAAATTTTTATTTTCCAGGATAATTTTTACCGCTCATAATAACAAGCAATACTCAATTAAAATGTACTAATGCATCTTCGCTTTTCATTTTGATGCATGTAAAATAACAATAATGCAGTGTAAACATTATTAATATAGGCATTCTAATTCGTCCACATTGCCCTAATCACGCAAAAAAATTTTAATTATTAAACATTTTGCATCACAAAAACATGTTTCTTTATAAACTACTAAACATATCTGCGATATATTTACTATCAACATATTGTAAAATAAAAACACATTTGAGATGTTGACAGGTAATATATTTTAATACAGCTCGCGCGCTGTATCAGTGTTATTCTGAAGCTTTCGAAAATTGCTGAAAACACAATTTTATTTCATATATTTCAAAAACAAAAGGTAAGGTAAGTGAGCTTTACGTATCGTCGACACCCAGGTTATTAGAGACCGTTTCAAAATGAAATAACTGGATACAAACAAAGTTTTGACTGAAGCATGAATTTCACTTTGCTAGAGAGATGTGTACAATGAAATGATAAGAGCCACTGCTTGAAGTATGATCAAGTAATAGCCTATGACAAAAGAAAAAAAACTTGTCAGTTTAGTGCGTTGTGTATAGAGGCGATGAGAGACCTAATTTATGTGCCACTGTTACCGTGACAATACCTTAGTTTTTAGTGTTTAGTTGCGGCGTAATAATATGTTATATTTTAACAGTGATTGTGAATTATGTTTTGAATGTAATTCCAAGTGTCCGAATGTCCGAATAATATGCTAATATAACATTTCAGGTCATAACCAGCAGAAAAATATGAATGGAAACACTGTGATTGCATGGCTACTGTACCTACTGTTTTAACTTTAAATAAGAAACAGTTATTGAATATTTTAACTGTGACCGTTATAATCAGTGATTTTTATCTCATTGTTACTGTAACTATTTTGTAAACAAATTCAAATGCTAAATAATACGTTTCAAAAGTACAAAGTTTAACGTGTTCTTGTTATAGCCATGGTAAATCAGCAGCGCTCATCGCCACCTTAATTTGTTTCCAAGCTTGCGCGAGGCGGCAAATAATAAGCAGTGACTTATCTGATACCATCTCGGGACACGGCGCAAACATATCTAGGAATAAGCTTAGCGAGTTTGGCCTCTGCCGTTGCTTTTCTTGTGCCTGAGATGGCAGTGCTTATGTAGACTCTAACTTATTGTTTAGGAATACCGGTCTTATTGTTTACCTCTTTTGTATGTTATGTGAATCAATGTACAAACAACGTTCTCAAGTTAACTGTTTCCTAGATAAAAATTCCTTTATTGTCTTATAAATTGTAATGGACATGGCTGAAAAAATATTTAGTAGTTTTGAGGAAATTTTTCTTTTCATATTTTTTTTTTTTTTAGTGAATCATGAACCCTCATGACTTTTCTTTTTTTACACATATGAGCTCATTTCAACATCCTTGAAATTATCCCTGGTGCCCATTTAACCGATGTGAAAGTTCTGCTGTTTAATTTTTATTGTACTATTTCCCCTTTTACTTGTCATGCCAATGATGGGAAATGCTACTTTGCCCATGAGAAAATTCGTGCTGGTGCAAGTATGCATATAAAACCATAAAACTTAAATAACCAGCAAGATGAGGAACCACCGAAGCTTGGATTTATCTTTAGTATGTTTTTTACAAAAATATAAAGAGATATTGTCATGATGTAAGCATTCTGATGAGACTGCAAAACACATGTTACATAGGTTGTTAGAATTCTTGAAATAACAAACTAATGAGTGGTTGCTTGCTAGTTATTCCAGTGAAATAAATCCCTGTACAGTAACTGAATAATTTTCTGAAAAAATCACCCACAAATACAACTTCCCCTTTCCAAAGATACTTAGAAAAGAAAACTGTTTCAAGATTTTGTTTTAAAGACTCCCCCTTGTCACAAACTTTTCCACAAAGTTGTCTGAAAATGTTAACATCAAGTGTATCAAAATTACATATATCAGTGCTTACCCATCCACTGTTTGTATGTTAGAAAATCTGTCATGTAGAAGTCCAATATTTCAAGCTATTCATTTTGCAATTTATGTGCAGTTATTCACTAGGCAGGTTTTAACTTGCAGGTTGCAATTCATGCTGACAAATCTTTCGAGAAATGAACCTTGATATCTCTGAAATCATTTTAGCAAAAATTTCATTTAAGTTTTCAAGAATCAATCAATTTTGGATCTGTACTCATTCCCCCCTTTTTTCCCCCAGGCATTATGAAGCCAAATTCAACAAGATTCATAGAACTGGTGAACGGTCTCCTCAACTAATTGAGCAAGCCTTGCTCCATCACCTATGTACGTGACAGTAAAAATGTGCTATTTGTGACCAAAAATAATTATATGTCGGAAAGATTTGAAAAAGAAACGTCTCTTGTTAAAACTGTCTAAATCTCGTCCTTTAAAATAAAAGGAGAGTTAGACATAGTTTGAATATTATCTGTGCAGGCTACGCTGTTTTCACAAGAGCCATTTAGTTGCAAAGAATGTGATAGATTGCAGCACCTTTGTTTTCCCATCCCCACCATACATGCATGCCATTCATCTCAGGGCAGGTGTTGCGATGACGGCTCATGTTTCTGTAACCTTGCTTCGGATACATCCGAACTCATGTCTTCCTCTGTCCTCTTGCTCTACCTGCATCGCTTGCAGGGTGAAGGGGCCTCCCCTCCCTGCCACCTTCCGCACTACTTGACTTTTTATGCCGCACAGTGTGTGATAATAGACAGAATGTTTTCATGAAAAGATTTTTGCACCACTTTGTTTCAGTGTCTTACATGCGCAGCTGCAACTCTGCTTTTTGCGAGAACTTCCTGACCCTAGTAATAATATAAAGTAGCCAGCCGGCCAATTAAGGATTGCCGTTGATCATTCTTATTTTCAAAGCCGTGAAGTATGAATATCAAGTGGTTAAAGGTTCCTCTGCCTGGTAGTTGACCCTCCAGGAGATTGGGAAGTTGTCCTTCCTGCTATAATATAAAACATGCTATGAGGTGGATGTACTTATTGAACAAAACACTTTACCATAGCAGATTAAGGCGTGCTTTTTCATATCAGCTTAAGATACATTCAAAAAGTTGTGTATACCTATTATTATTTTTTTGCAGCATTTAAATAAAGGCATGTATATTGAAAACACGCTTCTTAATTGTGTGAATATTCATTGTTTTTTTTTTTAAAGATATTGCCGCCATCTTCCATGATAAAGCTTTGCCTGGGCTTTCTTTATGTACTTCTTTGAATGGCAAAACAATGACTTGCTGCAACCAGGTGCAGACACAAAAGTTATTAACTCTTTTCTGAGATTGTGCGCGCTGTCACTCGGAGAACGGTGTTCGAGCTGTGCAGCATTACTTATAAAAATGAGCGAAGTGATACCATTTTTAACTATGAATAGAACAGTTGCATGTACAGGACATTCATGATTTAGTTTTAATGTCACTAAAATTTTTGCCAGTGTTTAGTTGGCAAAATTACTATCTGAAATAAAAAAGTACGGTAGAAATAAAATAATCATAAAACTATGCAACACGGGTTAACCAAGACATTAACTTTCAAGACAGAATGTGCAAATCAGTCTCATATACACGCCAAAACCATTAAATGTGACTGCCGGTGTACCCGTGAATCTTTACTCCCGTGAATTTATACCCCCATAGGTAAAAGGTCCCTAAGTGAATATTTACTACCAGACACAGGGCTAACCAAAAGAGACGCTAAGAAAAGTCTTGGTGAATATTTACTCCTTATCTCCCAAGAAAATAAATACCTGGCCAGTAGGGATGTAGAAATTCCCTAGTGAATATTTATTTACACCCTCAAAAAAATAAATGAGAACCACAGTTATAAACTTGCCTAACTGTACAATGGGGGTGTAAATTTTGCCTAGTGAATTTTTACTCCCCCTCAAAGAAAATATAAGAACCAAATGTATAACCTTGCCTAACTGCCCAGAAGGGATGTACATATTTCCCAGTGAATTTTTTACTCCCCCCCCCCACCCCCCCCAAAAAAAATACAACAGCATGTGTAATATACCTGCCTAACTGTCAATTGGCAAAGTAAAAATTCACGAGTGAAATTTTACTTACCTTCTCCCCTCAAAAGAAATAATGTAACGCGAACTACCAAGTGGGGATGTACAAATTCCCTAGTGAATTTTTCCCAAAAAAATACTATAACAGCATTATAAACCGACCTAATTGTCCAATGGGGAAGTAAATTAACCCAAGTAAACTTTTACTCCCCCCAAAAAAAGACGAGAATCAAATGTATGATTCTAGCAAACTGTCCAGTGGAGATGTAAAAATTCCCTAGTGAGCTTTTACTCCCCACCCCCTCAAAAAAAATATGAGGGCAGATTGCATGATTCTGTTGAAGTATGCAGATGGGATGTAAAAATTCTCTAGTATATATTTACTCACTCACAGTAATATGAGATCAGCAAACCTGCTTAACATGCTAGCATGGATGTAAAAATTTTCCTAGTAGATTTTACTCTCTCCACGCCCCCCTACTCTAAAAAAAAAAAGTGTGAATCTGACGACCTGTCCAGTGCCACGGAAAAATCCCCTATTGGAACTTTACTCTTCCCAAAAAATACGCTAAACTGCATATATGAATGTACTTATGTCTACAATAGAGATGTAAAAATTGCCTAGTTAATTTTTGCTCCCCACCAACTCCCTAAAATTACAAGAACAGTGGACTATGTAATCTACGGCTTTGTACAGTGGGCTTGCCTTAGTAAATTTAACCCCCCCCCCTCCTAAAAAAACAGACAAGAACATCATATTAAACCTGCCTAACTTATCAATGTGAATTTTCCCTTCCCCACCCCCTAAAAAATGTAAATTAAAAAAAAAATCCTGAACAGTATGTATGAATCTGCGGAACAGACCAGTGGGGATGTAAACATTCCCTAGTTAGTGGAATGTTGATTAGAGTGGGTTGCATGAATTATAATTAGGATGCCTCAATCGAACGTCAGAATTTAACAAAGTAAGGCGACTATACTATCTGCAGTCCTATTTATATTTAAAAAAATTATTTGAAATAAACGTAACACTGCTGTGCAATGTTAATATTGAGCATTTAAATTGTGTTGCTTAGTTTACATGCATAGCTTAATTTGTTACATAGTGAAACTATCAATTTGTAAACTGTAAAATATGTCAACACAAATTATAAAAACAAGCTTACTTAAACGATGTAAAGTAATTGGTATTGTTCTCACACAAACTGAAAAGTGTTTTATTAGGCAATACAATGTTCATGTAACCTATTAGTGCACACACTTTTCTGGAACCAGCCCTCAATTGTGTCCGTATTTTACAGCATGTTCATTGTTACTAATGTAACATACGTTATTTACACTTTTTCCCATTTCATGTAAGTCGTATTTAGCTGAGGCTTTGTCGGTAATCTGTTTTCTTTCGAGTCTCTTAGAGTCCTTGCAAAATTGTAAGTAAAACATATAATTATTGTTAACAAATAAGTGATACGTTTATAATTAATAAATGTGCAAATATTGTTTGCACGTGCGACCACGTTTATGTGTGTGCTAATGCTGGCATGGGAGGAAGGTGAGTAGTTGGGGAAGCGGTAGAAAAGAGTATAATGGTGGCTGTGCGGGATAAATAAAAAAGTAAAAAGCCAAGACGTTTCAGTACGACCACTTAAAAGAATGTACGTCTTCCGCATTAATTTGGTTGGTTTTCCCCAATAAAAAAAACTGCATGTAATATCGTAATCATTATCGTCACAATTGTTCATAGCTAGTTTGACCCCTTGTCTCATTTTACTTAGGTGGTTGAAGCCCATGCTGTAGTAGTAATTTTTTCATTATTTTCATATTTTTGTATTTTTACAAGTTACCATTAATTGTGTAGACACAGACGTGACTATATTTTGCTATCTTGAAAATTATTTGTATCTTTCATAGTTTTTGGATAGCAGCATTTCATAGAAAAATTTGTATGTTACCATTTTATATGATTAACTCTTTTGCTATGGAGTAAAAAATTTTTAATTGTGCCAAGATAGTGTAAAATAATTATAAAAAAATCATTTTTTGTTAGTAGTGTATTTTTGGTTATTTTTAAGCGAGAAAACAATGTATCTATGGTTTACAGAGTCATTTAATTCGATGTTCGACAAAAGTCGCATGTCGCAGTTTAGAAATATTTTGTATATTCGACTATAGTCGAATGTCGCAGCGAAGGAGTTAATGAAAACCAACAAATCCAAGCAAATTAAATAATGTACACTGAAAAACAATGTCATGGGCTACGTCAAAATGACACATAACTAAATATTTCTGTTTTTCTTAATAATTTATATCTGCATTGATTTTCTATTTAATTCAATACTTTTTATATACATAAATAGTTCTTGCTCAGCGATGGGTCTGGGAATTTAGGAGAGCCTCAGAAAGGTGGCATCGCTTCTCGTGCTGTGTGAACTGCTGTCGCTGGGTTACAGTGCTCTTTTTGACAAAGGCATAGTTTTTCCCGGTGAAAGTCGGTCTGTTATTGGGAAATACGTCAGTGGGCACTGGTTATAGTTGCTTATTTCTGCTTCCAAGTTCACGATTGTGATGCCGAGTGACATTTGGCAGGGGGAGTTAAAGATGTAATGCTGAAGTATAAGCATGTAACTGCTGGTGTGGATTTGTTAAGCTTCATGTGAGCTTCAGTCCCCAGATTTCGGGAAAGCGTGAAGAATTGGACTGGTGCACCAAAAGAAATGCAGTTTCAAGTAACAGGGGCCTGCGAACCAAGTCTTAATTGAGGATGTAAACTGTAAACTATATTTACTAAGAGCTATTTTTAAATGGATAGTGTCCGTTTCCAAACATAAGCAAAATAGCAGAACTGCGTGCACAAAGAAAAATTTATGACATTCCCACTTACTCTAATGACTACCTTAAATCGCAGAATTTTTCAGCTATCAGATTTAAATTTTATCTTTTTTATCGTAGCAGTTAATCCTGAGAAATAAAAAAAAATAATATGCTATATTGCTGCTGTCTAACAAGAACCTAAAAGTTTACTCGTGAAAATTGTTTACAGTTTTGTAGTAATTTTTCAATTATAGTCTGAAAGAGATGCAGTATATTTAAGGGCCTCGCCTAATTGCGCTTCAAGTGCGTTGCAGCTTGTTCGAAAATATATGTTTTTAAAGAAACTACTCCATATATGCCCAGTGTGTCTATGTACGAAAAGAAAATACACTGCAAACGATGCTTCAAGAGTAGTTTCAAAGCATCTCATCGATTAGAAATATCATTTTGGAGCCCCTCAAAATGGCTAAAAACAGCTTTTTCAATCATATCTGAAAAACTACTTGCGGGATTTGTGTAAAACTTCTCTAGGAGCATGCAATGGACTTTACTTATAAATTTTCACCATTAAAAAGATGGGATTGCCACTGAAAGTGTCAGTCAGGCGAGTGATCTACGATACCAATGCACGCAGTTTCAGTGTCTTGCAATAGAGGCCTTTACCACACCAGATGAGCCGGTCAACGTTGCCCTTGGCGCCTGCCTCACTCACACAAACACACGGTCAGTAGGCGAGCGCCTTAACATCTCTTGGTTATCATACAACATTGCTATTAATCTCCACAATAATGAAAATACAGTATTTACCTTTGGCCAAAATATGCTGAGATCAAGTAATTGTTTGTAATATTAACTATAGTATTGACGATGTAATATCTCGTAGCTTTCTTAGAGCCACCTCGCACTTTAAACGTGCCTGTTTCACGCAGTCTCTTGGTAACACTGCTGAAGGTCTCGTGATGAGGTTGCCTCTGTGCTGGGAATCTTTCGTGATACAATCGTGCAGCAGCACGTGCATTGCCGTTCATTTCACTGTACAGCAGAACCATGTCTGTCATTTCGGCGTCGGTGTACATTGTCATGTCGACTTGTAGCATGATGCATGCAAAACAGTGAAGTGTGGGTTTGTAGTCTACTACAGTCCTCTCCCATGTTCGGGAAGTGGAACTACATTAATGATAATGGAAGGGGAATTTTTGGGGATGGGGAACCACGACACACAATTAGCAATCACACTACACAACGCAACTTATGATTCCTCGTTGCCATTAACAAAGTGCCCACACACAACACTGGTGTGGCAAGCAGCCAGTCATTACAGGTTGCATACTTGGTAGGCATAAGCAGTTCTCTGTGAAATCAAACATTTAATGATTACCCTTAAAGGCCGAGAGTTGGACAGTTTTTGCAAGACACTTCTTTTTCAAATCTTTCCGATGTTTAATTATTTTTGGTAACAATAAGCACTTTTTTTTAAATAAGGATGGTTGCACCCCAATTAAACATGATTGAGGTGTGTTAAATGTACAAATACCTCTCGTTTAATATTTTTTGGTCACAAATACCACATTTTTACTGTCACGTACATTTTTTTCAAAAATAAGGGTGGTGCCACCCCATTTAAACATGATTGAGGTGCATTAAATGTACAAATCCCTTATGTTATTATTAATTTCGGTGACACTTACTGGTAACCAGAAATCTGTCTCTGTCAAGCAAGTCGTTTTCAAAGTATCAGAATAATTAATAATTTTTTCTCAAACTTTGTAAGCGTCTACAGCCCTCTCTATTTGACCGAGCCACGGGTTCCCTATATCAAACATTCTATTTCTGCCTCAAGAATAACCTGTTAAAGTTTGTCGGTATGTTTTAGATACACGTAGCATACATGTACTGCATTACTACATTCCAAGTACAGTATAACTTCTTTTGTTTTGGTGCCATTACAAATTTATAGATTTGGCTTATAATTTAGCAATTTTGAAGGCCCAGTATGAATTGACTGACATTCAAATGTCTAATTTATACATACTTTTTCTGATGGTTCTGCAAGGCAATTCAAAGAGCCAAAATTTTGAAAATCTGAAATGCACTAATTATTTTGCTACAACACATGGCAAAGGACCAGTGGATGGAGTGGGGGGGGGGGGATAGTTTAAGTATGCTGTTTGCAGAACGCTGCAAAAGCAACGTTTTGTAAAATCTACCAAAGACTTTGCCGAAGTTGCAATAGAGGCTTCCCCAAATGTCAAAATGATTTAAATATTGGCTAATGAGGTAAATGCACAGAGAGAGTTGCAAAGTCAGTTACTGGGCAGACATTCCACCAATGCTGTTCCCAGAACTAATTGTTTTCAATTTGCCAAATGCAAAAGTTCCGCAACTTTGACTGTCACTGTGGTAAGAGAGATGGTAAGCCTATTTTTGCAAAATATTGCTGTCAACTTTGAAGACGCCAACATAAAAAAAAAAACCAAGAATGTTTTATTTTTTGTATAATCCAAAGAACAAAATATTCCAATTTTAAAAGGCAATTTTTGAACAAAAAGCCATATCCAGGCATTACAACTATCTCCAAAGAGATAAATTTACACAAATACTTTTCATCAATACTGAGGTTGCTGGTCATCGGTGGTTCGTTTTATTGGGTTGCAGCCCTTCTTGGATTATTTGAGAATTACAGTAAATAATTATCATATTTGCAGCTAGTGTTTTAAACACTAATTTGTAATGATTGCTTTTGAACTGCTGTGCAGTACCTACTTGGTACACGACCATCAGTTGATCGCACTGCGATACAAGAAAGTGTTACTTCAATCTACTGTATGGTTGCCTGCCTTGGGCACTGGCTCGAGCAGCCCGGCTGACCTTGTATGTTAGCACATATTCACACCAGTGGCTAGATGAGTGGGGGTTTCTCGTATTTGGTGCGTGTGTGTGCTGCAAAGTTACCAGCCCACCAACAAACGAGACGGCAGATTGATGATAGCATGCATTGTGTATTCCTGTTTTATTAGTCTGCGACTGTGTTAGCAGGCGGGGAATTAAATGTGTAATGATTTTAAGAAATGCTAAGGTGTTTTTATATTGAAGTTTTTGTAGAAATGATATTTTCCTATATGCATTTTAACTTAATATGGACAGGATAAGAGTACGTTTAAAAGCAATTACATTCTCTTAGGTATTACCACATGAAAACTCAAGAAATTAAAAAGCAAGGACGACCTCTTTCCGTCTTAATAATTAGTCAGCCTTCATCATGTAGATAACAAACATATCGTAGGAATTTCAATCATGTTGTTTACAATAAACACGAACAGTTGTGCGGGTGCAAAAAAAAAAAAAGCACCCTCCTTTGTTTTTCTTGTTATGTGTATGGTGGTGACAAAACTTGGATTGGAACTGATATAGCAGACAAACAACTAAACAAAAAAAATTAGGAAACATGTAAAGAGACTGCAAAACATTGGGAAAAAAATAGTATATGGTTTCCTGCAATGGGTTGATTATTATAAACTGACAAGTTTTTTTATGTATACCATTGCAAGTGAATGTATTGTTGCCGTGTTGCAGAAAAATCCCACAGTAAGTATAAAAAATATCACTATTAGCAGTTGTTGACAAACATGCATAATATAGGCCTAAGTCCAGAAAGGAATGTACAGTAGTTGTATTCAGAAATTACACGAAAACAAAGAAAAAATATAGTAATAACACAAATTAATTCTAAAATGGAATTAGTTGTCGCGTGGAGAAAGATAAAAAATAAATAAGAACAACAAAATAAGGTGTACGAAAAACGGGTGAGGACGACAATACATACGAATGACTGTGAACACAGACGACACAACAAAGAGAAAACTGACGAAAAGTAGCAGAGTTTCTTTTATGACAACAGATGCAACGTTTCAGGAACTGTGATTTGTTCCAGTCTTCAGACACATGTACAAACTGAGGAACTCTAGCAATATTTATGAAGTAATTTATGTTAAACTATTCACTACAACAGATTATTTCTTTAAAAAATATTCAAGGTTTTAAAACACAGTAAACAATAAATATTTTTTTAGACAGTAAAAATAGTCACCTAAAAATATATATATTCTTTTATTAATTTTTTCCCTACGAATTTACAGCCTGAGATATCCAGAGCAAATATCTTAAGGGGTTAAAGACTCTACTAGTACAAGTATATTCAATGTTTAGATACCAAAACTGTAAAAATTGCATCACTCTGCATACTGAAATCCAAATTTTTCAGGAGGGGGACCCTCGGACCCCTCTCCTTTTATTAGGGGGTTGGCCTTCCTTCTCCTATGCAGCCTCACCTATCCTGAACTCCAAGAGCTGCAACTGATGCATTGGCCACAAGATAAAGATGAAATATGGTACCCTCTAAACACAGTCCAGCAGAGGAATTGTCATCCACTCCCAGTTAATAATAGAGAAGTGTTCAAATTTAAAGGAAATATCTTTGAATAGCGTTACACTCGAATAATGTTGTGGCAGTGACACTTAAATAGAGCTGCATCAGTGACATCTTTAAGTTGTTGTATAGAGAAGTAACTTATATATTAAATAGAAATTTTTTAATATAAGACAGGAAAGAACAAAATTGATTTAAATGTGTAATATTTTGAACTATTCAATTAGTTGCACATTGTATGACGCAGACCTGAACAATGAAGTTAACTAAACTAATGTCTTTATTTACTTATGTCAAGTGACAGTGCTAACAATATTTTTGGAGAGTGTAATTTGAATATTTAACACTTTTCTAATATGTTTCTATTAGTGTGATGTTATTATCTATAAATATATAATAGTTAACACATCTAAATGCTCACCTTCGATAAATAACAGAAAATATAACTTAGGAATCTTCAAATGTTATGTCTTTGTAGGTTACATGTTTAATGTTTTTATAGGTTTCAGCAACAAATCATAAGCAATGGTGTATATTCACAAACCCATACATTCTTATTATCAAGTACCATTGTAACAATCATTCAAACATCTTGTTACCTCAGTGATAATGTAACTAACACGTAGTGTTAAATTGTAAAAAATTAAAATTTCAAAGGACTAAGGATTATGAAATACAAAAAGAAATGCAAACCAGCTTACACCTATGTTAATTTGTTAGTACGTACAGCCACTCTCAATGATCCATAGGCAGATCACCCACTTCACAGATTAACACAACTGTGATTTTCTGATCATCTGTGAAAATACTTCGTATCTAAGACACTAGTAAAAATTTATATTAAAATTGTAATCTTTAGTTAATGCTTCACAGACTAATATGAACAATAGTGACAAGCTGCAATCCTCATGTAACTGCTACACAAGAGCTGTGGCATTACTTTGTATTAATATCTAAGAAATAAATGGGATCTATTAGTGTGTAAAGTATTATTTTGGATTAACAGGAATGGTTGTGAGTTGAACAATTATAATACTTTTGACAACACTATACATTCCAAATGAGTTAATTGGATAGAAATGAAATTATATAGCAATTCAGTGAAGAAACTAACCTTTCTGTTAAATGTCAGCTGCTGATGTAAAAAACTTAAAACAGCTTTACTTCCAAAGCAGAGGTGTAAGGATTCATTACCAGGGGGGTTATGCTCGAGTTTTCAGTTGCATGCGAGTTGGAAGCCAAACGCTCGTTTTCATGACATGGAGATTTTTTTTTGTTCATTGTTTAGGTTTTTTAGGTTAAAAAAGAAAAGATAATTTCTCCAAGACCTGAAAAAAACCACTCGGCTTCCAAATCACATGCGACTAAAAACTTGAGCATAACCCCCCAGGGCAACACTGGTGCTTCTCCCTTACAGAAGCTACAATCTGGCATTCAAAGCTGAGTAAAGAATAGTGTACACACCATCCACTGCATCATGTCTACGGTTTACACTTGGGAGCATGATACAGTATAACTATCTTGGTCTTAATAACTGTGAACTATTTAGGATCTAAAATAAAATAAAGCAGGAGGTCACTGACTTGTTGTCTTCAGTTACAGAAATCAGTGATATACCTTCAAATACCAGAATGAATGTAAGTAATTATATTTTTAAAGAAATAAAATTAACAGTAATCTAAACAAAAAAGACATGCAAGGGTAAGTATGACTCTTATTTTGTATTAGCTTTGTGTGTACTTTAAAAGTCTTAATAAACACTGTTTTGTGTAATACTGTTCTGTATGAGTGACTATTTCTTCCCAACTTTTAACACAATATGTTGTGTGATTTTGAAAACAAATCCATATAACAACCCAACACAAGCAGGCATTAATAAAAAGCAAATACAATTTCAACTTCCTACAAAAACAACCTAAATTTTCATGTGACTACAATCACAGTAGGTATTTCTCCATAGAAGTCCAGCACATTCATTTGCAGCAAGTAAAGCCAATAAATTAAATAATTAATGTATTCAGGAAACTAAACTAAAATTAAATACTACTGACACTAGCAACTCACGTACAATAGGGCTGAATCCAAATGGTATTTCATTCGGTCAGATTACAGGTTTAACAAAACACTTGCAAAAACATGACTCAGGCAGCAACAGTCTGTTAGAGACTGACATACGACAGCAGTGTCACTTGACAAGTGATTACTGTGGTGTTCCGGCCGGCAGTCAAGTGTTGTAGACAAATTAGGTCACGTCTGCATGTGCTAAGTGGGAGGCCTGCCTCTTCGTGGGCTCTGACCTTGGGCCTTCTGACGTTACATAAACAACTACAAAAAAAAACTGAACTTGCTGGAAACCACACGTAAAAAAATACAACATTCTCATCATATAAAATACTATTTTCACTGTTATACATTACTCTACATTATTTCTTGTTAATCTTATACAGCGGTTAATGACAATGTGGCCAAAACTTTTGTCAACATGAGGGTCAAATGTCTAACAAGATTACTCATTCGTTTAATGGAACTCACAAGTACACACAATACTACAACAAAAAACCTAACCAATGTGTCAAACCTTGTTACAATTAACTAAGTGGTATTATATATTTATTTATAGCAAAAATCTGACATCACCAAATATATTCTACATCATTCCATCAGTTATGTATTTTACTGTGAGAGTAAGGTTGTTGTCAAACAAGCTATAATTGTCCCAACATAAAATTGTATCACATAATAAAAAAACTTCTGATGCAGTAATTATAGAGCTCCTTGAGAAAATTAACTTTAACTTATGCACAGCACATACAATTTCTTAACTAAAATTTTTTTTGGACATACAATATTGCGAGTAAATGCTGCTGTGTTGCAGAAAATCCCACAGTAAAAATGAAAACAAATACAGAAAAGTTAGTAGGCTACTAGCTCTTGTCAACAAACCCATAACATACAGACAATTCTGGAAAGGAACATACTATTTGTATATCCTGAAAGACAACAGAAACAAATATTGAACAGTAACACAAATTAATTCATAAACAGAATGTAGCCATATTGATAAGGAGACTGCCCAGAAATGTACCATTTCTTTCAGTGTACCGGTACCCTGAGTTTTATTGCACAATAGTTCTTCAGACTATCGAGGAACGCTGATTCCTTCAGTATGAACACACGTATCAGCAATGTGTACAAAGGTAGCTGCTTTATCACAACACATTTTTTTGAGGTTTTGGGGCTGCTATATGCCATCTCAACACATTCTGCCTCGACCGGTATAGTAGCACTCTAACTCATACCTACACTTGTAACATTCCAGTGTTAAATAAGACCAACGTGTCTTCTTGTAACGTTTTACAACTTTCATGCCGCCAGGCATTGTCTTGTCACATTATCAGCATGTTAATATCTCAACGACGATGACACATTTTCCAGACCGTTCATACATGGGTCAGAAGTTTGTTGGCTCACGTTGTAGCATCCCTTAATGTGGTGCATCACAAGTTTGCCCGACATAACAATTTGTTGATTAGCAGAGAGAACAACTTTGCTTTCGCATATCTTCAAATGGATGGTGTAACAGAACAATACTATGTGTGACATATGGTTTGGACTAGAGTTTCGGCTGGTGAGGAGCTGTTGTAAGGTAAGACGTTGAAGTGAAATAACATTTTGTGTTGGTATTTATTTTATTAAATGATGTTGTGATAATGTCAGAGGATTTGGATGTGTGTACTGTCAGGTAATTTGCGATGCCGACATATAGGGCCTATTTGTTTACAGTGATGGATATATAAAAATGTATTATTTGAAAGATGTATCGCACAGTAAGAAAGAGTGGATGGGTTTTATTTTACTATTCGATCCCAGTATATTGGTATAGAATAATAATATTAAACCCATCTACTCTTTGTTATGTTGCAATCCCAAAAGGGCATTTACATTTTTATGCGTAGTTTTCACAAAACTAGCTATTTAAATTACTTGGTATATGAAAACTTTATTTCACTAATTTGAAACTGCTACATATTATTTTAATTCTTTAATGTATATTATGTATTATACTTGTCTAAGCAGAGCAGAAATATATAGTAAAGATTGTTACAATTCACCTGTAACTATTTGTTTGGTATCAATTGTCCATGAACTATGTTTACTAGTGTGTATGACATATATGCTAATTTTACTGTTATATAAGTAATGATTGTTATAATTCTCATGTAAATATTTATATGATATTAACTACTTCATAACATTATTTTTAATGCATTACTGAACACATAATTTTTAATATCTGCACAATCTTGTATGTTACTTGCATAACCTACTCAATGTAAATATCTTAACATGTTCTATAACCCTGTGGCTCTAGCCATACAAGGGTCTCTACGGAATAAGAAATAAAATAAATAAATATTATAGACTTTCAAGAGAAATAAATAAACATTTACGATAATTGTGAACATCAGTAGGTAAGTTAATATTTTAATAAAACTCAACGAGTACTACAATCCACACGAGAAAATGTACTGGTATTTCCCATGATGTGTGAATAAAATGCTGGCAACACGTTATGGCCAGTTTCGTGAAAAACAGTCTTATGTGTCCCCACCCAAAAACCTCCGTATTCCCGCAAATGTGTTGAAGTAAAGGGGAATATTGGGTAGTGTGACGTCATTGAAGCCACGTTAGTTTCCTCACTTCTTGTTTATTTTTATACATGATTGGAAAGTAAAAAATTACCATGCTTTGCCTCAAACGTGGTTAAATTGTAAACAAGGGCAGCGCAGCAGTACCTAGATCCTTACTAGCCAAGCAGCATACGCGTATTTTGTTTCTTGTAGCTGTGCATGCTTAGCTGCTAGTCTTTTATTTTTAAAACCGTGGGAGATGTCGTTAACTGTTGAATTTTCTCTTGGTATTAACTACCATGTGATCCATCATTATTTTATATATTTTTACGTAGCTATTTTTGTGAGTAGCAACAGTCAATATCTCAATGGAAAAATAATGTATGTCTTTTACAAACCAGTGTGAATCCAACTGTTACGTTGCTGAGCGAAATATTCAAATGTTGTGATAAGAAAATTACAAACAATATTTTCCTTGCAGTAATTTTTTCAAATATTTTGCTTTATTCCTCCTACACAATATCATTCATTGAAATTCATGCTAAGTACTATTGCAAAAATATATCACATTAAAAATTGTTCTGTTTATCTATAATAACTGGTAGGCCAAAGTACCATACTTACACAATTTTAATTTGGTGAATCATAATCAGGTCTGATAAACGTCTTAAAAAAATCACAAACAGGTGCAATGAAATACGAAGCCACAGTCAAATTACATTTACCTATGCTTGGGATAGATAGCAGTTATTTAATTTAATTTTAAAAATAAAAACAAACCAATTTTACCTTAATTTAAAATTCACTAAAGCTCTGTGATTGGTCACTTTACATATCTTACTGATACCAGCGCTCAAGTGGCAGAAATTGTCCCTGTGCGAAACTTTTAATATAGATCTATAGTAGAATTAACCTTAGCATAGTACACCCGCACAAAAAAAAAACACACACTCTACATTTTAAAAATTCAAATGATGTACGAATTTTTATTATTGTTACATGATACACTTTCCAGGCTCACTTAAAAGTTAAGTTACTTTTATCAAAACACACAGTTAGCCAATTTCCTTGGAATTGTAAAAAAAAAAAAAAACTATTTCTTTTAAAGGTTAGGGTTGACAATTTGTATATAACATACAATAGGCCTCCTAATGTTGGTTTCTCTACTGTAATGACGCTGCAGTACAGTACGGTACTTTGAGTCTCAGTTTCACATGGCTTCGTAATAGCTTCACGATAAACAACTTAATTTTTTTCGTACAAAAAAATCTTTGAGGCACTATTTTTCTTTTACATCGTCCCCCTGTGCATCCTGACCGCCATGAAGACTTGCGCGTGAACTTGCATCTCATGGGACTTAACAGTGACAGTATGTTCAGATTCTACATGTTCAAACAATGTTTTCTTCATGGTGGTCAGAAACTTATACAATGCAAACTTACCAGAGAAATATTTTCGGAACTGTGACTGGTTCATTCATGAAACTTCAAATAACACAAAACACTGAATTTTCTATCACAGGTAAGGCATTTGACACTCCTTGAGTGGAGAGCTCTATATTGTTGGTTTTTCAGGATGTCTGTACAAAACAAGTCTCTGAAGATTTTTATCGTAGTCAAAGACTTAACTGCAGTATGAATAAAGATATAGTACATTCATCCATTCTTATTCATGCACATTGAACAAAACAAATACAGATTGTAAAATTAACTTACTACTCTACTCAATACCAGGAAACTGTTTTCCCTTTCCCCGCCACATCAGGTGTCCCACTTTGCCCTCCCCTTCCCCTCTCAACCAATGCAATCCCACCCGTTGCTCACACACACGCGTGGGGATTGTGCATGAGTGCGGAACCTTTGAGACGTTGCATTTCTCCTGGTAGACTCTTGTTTCCAACTAACTTTTGATACAGCAATTACGTAAGTGGTTTTTATCAATACAGCGGCGCAAAATGCCCAACGCTTGCCGCCAGCGAAAAGTTCCTGCAATGTCTTCATAATAGAGCGACGAAATATCACCAGTAGCAAGCGACGCAAACTCATGCTGCCGTCTTTTTCCAAGACAAATAACTTAGTAACTATAACTGTTTTTGAAGAAACAGTAACGGAAAATAAAAGAAATGATAATCTGTTTATGCTTGCATCGATTTAAATAAGTTAAATATCAATCAGAAAGCAAAAGTTTAATTTCCTACTGAAAAATAAAGTAAGAAAAATACATTAGTTACTTTTCAGCGAACTTACGCTTAATTTGCACAAATACCTGAATTTTCAACACAATGTTGTTAATATAAAATGGTTGTTTATTTCTTTTTAACTTGACAAATACGTAAAATATGTGCACAAGTTTTAAAATGTAAACAACTTTTCTTCTTCTTTGTATCGGTCGCCCGCGATGAGCGTCAGACCCAATGTCAGCCGCTAGTGTAATGTTCCTGACGCTCGACGCTGGCGTCAAGGCTCTGATTGGCTGATGCTCGACGCTAAGCATCACGTCGCTTTATTGTGAAAACTGCTTTAGGGTTCCGCATTTTGTTTTTCTGGTAAGCTTCCAATGGGAGGACCTATATTGTCTATCACTGGCAGTTTGCCCTGCTGCCTGGTGTCCCATTGTCTATTGTCGAAGCTGGGGAATTTATCTGTTTTGATATTGCACATTATGACGGTATAAGTTACTGGTTATAAAAGAGAAAATTATCGTAGACCTAATTAGCAAATGCTAAACAAAGAATTTGACATAGGTAAGTTTACAAACAATTTTATTAAGTTTAACATACCTAATTAAAAACTAACATATAGGATACGTATTTTCCTACTTATTGTAATGTGGCAACGATCTGGGATTTTGCATTTGTTAATTTGTAGTCTTCAATAGTTTACAAAAGCAGAACACATAACACCAACTTGCACAAAATCAGGTCACTTGACAATTTTGTTAGCAAAAAGTATCTGTTGGAATGCTGACTCAACAGCAAATGGAATAGTAGGCTACTTTATTCACTGGTTGTAGTTGTGCTCTGTATATGCAGTATCTTATTTGTAAATTATATTTATCTGTACTTAATTTTCATTCATTTATTTAAAATGAACAAAAGGATTATGTACGAGAGGCGATAGCCATCGAAACACAAACAGCAGCACATAAACCTACTTTATTTTGTCAACACGACATAGGTGTCATCTCATATATTCATTTGAATAACTTCTGTTCTTACTGTGTGTTTGCTAAGTCATTGCAATTTGCAGCATTTTGCTGTGCTGTTTTGTGTGTTACATCAATTGGAGCGGGGCTTTAACCTTGAGTGAAGACAAAGCAACCTGTAGGCATTGTTGAAAGTAGTTACTGTATTTTTTAATGATTACATGCGCAATTTAAATATGCATCAAACTCCGCGTGATTTAACGGAAGAAATAATCAAGCTATATCATCATTACTTCATCACTTTTAGCATACATTATTAAAAACTGATTCGAGATCAAAATTTTGTCAGAAATATAGCATTTACACTTACCTATAGAACTCGCCAGTTTCTGATCGTCAATACTTATTTCATCTGAAACACTTTCTGTGCTCATAATGGCTTCAATGTATATTACGACAAATTAATATTAGAAAACCACAATTGACAATGCACAATACACAAACACAGCGGCATCACTTGCTTTAATAACAAAACCAAAACATTCATAGAACCACAGGCAACATTCAAAACAAGAGGAAGACGTCTGTTTGATTTGGCCTCACTTTCGTCTCTTTCCCGTTCTATTTGCCGGAAAAAATATGGCGGTGGGTGTTCGATTAGTGAGGTCAACCTCCCCTGGGGCCACGGCCGTAGAAGAGTCTTACTACTTTTAAGAAAATTCTTAAAGAATATATATCAGCAGAAAATAACTCTTAATTTAGCGATGTATGATGATGTTTAAGGAATTCTTATCATAATGTGTATAAAATCATCCTCAAAATGTATTACCATATATAATTATTGTTAGCCTACTACCTACTTGTGATTCGTTTAGTTTGAACAATCTTGCAATAAATGTCAACAAGACCCAAGAGATTATTTTTAGTTTGTGTCAAACCAATGCAAATATTAAACCCGTTAAATTGCTGGGATTCCTATTAGATTCTAGTTTAGTATGGGAAGATCATATCAACTCTGTGTGTGTTAAGCTAAGTAGAGTGTATTACTTACTCAGTAGACTTAAGACTGATTTGCCAACTAATTGTATTTTAATTGCATACTTTGCATTTTTTCACTCAGTATTGACTTACGGTAATAGATTATGGGGTCATTC
>PNEQ01091014.1:0-17792 GCA_003012365.1 Medauroidea extradentata | reverse complement strand
CCAATGTCTTACAGCTATTAAAGATAACATAGAAAATTATGTACCTGCTCACCAAATTCATGATCATAACACTAGAAATTGTACTAACCTAATTATACCAAGGTTAAGATTAAGTAAGACTTTAAATTTTTTTCCAGTGACAGGAATAAAAATGTTTAATATTCTGCCTGTAAAGGTTAGGGACTTGAACAAAGTAAGATTTGTCAAATGTATTAAGATTTGGCTTAAAAGGCATCCTTTTTATAATCTTACTGAATTATATGAATGTGATATGACTGATATGTGTAATTAATGTACCATGGATGTAGCCTATTGCTTGTAATGCATAATGGCCAAAATAAAAAATCTAAATCTAATCTAAATCTAAGAAAGTTATGTACATGTTTGCATAATTTGATTGTAAATTTCATTTCACATCTTGCAACAATTTAATATTGTATGCATATTGAACGAGTTATTGTTCTTTTTAGCCTTTGTGCTATTGAAATAAATAAATAATAATAAAAAAAAAGAACAGGTCTGGACACTCGCCTGGATATTTGACCCCCTTGTTGTCTGGCTGTAGTTCTCCTAGTTACCGAGAGTATTGTGTTTTATTAGCGTTGATGTTGGTGCGGTCGGACTAAACTCCGCCCACTTCCTTTCCACTATGATAAACAATTTATCAAAACGAATTTTTTATCAATTTATGAAATACTTTCTTCGCTCACAAATTTAAGAAAAGGCTCCAGCAATCTTTATTTACTTTATAATTTTATCAATGGAAAAAAGTGGGTGGAGTTTTGAGTCCGACCGCCCGAATTACAGTGACAAAAAGTACGACATTCTCGGTAACTTGACAAACTACAGCCAAACAACAAGGGGGTCAAGCAAAATACATTTTTCGATAGGCGAGTGTCCAGACCTGTTCTTCTACGACCGTGCCTCGGGCAAAAAAGAGCATGCCCTTGCTCTTGCTCTCGAGGAATAGTTGTGATGGCAGGGTTAAAAATCTTTGTTTACATTCAAAATGTTGGTTTTTGGCAGTAATGTATGAAACACCTTTACATACGAACTCCAAGGGAAAAAAAGACATATCCCGATAGTAAGCAAAAATAATTATATAACGCACCGAAATTATGTTTAAATACAAAAAGTTGTCATTGTTTTTTTTATACCAAATTGAGATAATCGTAAATTCGTTGCAAATGTGAGAAAATTAAACTTTATTTATTTTTTGGTTGATATGAATTACTTGCGCATGGCCCAAAGTAACAAAAACAAACCTACCGGTATTATCTTAGAATTGTTTATTTAAATGACCATGACATATGAAATAAGCCCCTTAGTCTACACTTTTCTGCTGTTTTAGCAGTACCATTATGGTTTACATGCTGCTTAGGAGCGAAAACCTGTTCGGTTGTGGACAGAGGAGCTAGAACGCTTTTTGACCTAGGTCACATTGACCTCGAGACTCTCACAGCTCTTGAAGTCAAAAAGAAATGTCAATACGAACAAACCTAAGAAGTTAGGTTTGCTACTTTTTCATTTTCATTTCATTTATTCGCCTTCATTTGATCCCATTAAGTCAAATATTGACGAGGGATATTGAAGATGTCAGACAATAATTTCAATCACAAACATTTACATTAAACATATAGTCACTTAATAACAATACCGTCACTAAACATATAGTCACTTAATAGCAATACAATCACTTTAAAACAAGTACAGTATACAACAGGAAACAAATGTTACTGAAGTTGTAATATTATAATTCGTTGCTTTGTTGCCTCGTGGCGTGTGGGTATTTCGTCATTAAATAAAGATCGTACTAAAGAAATAAAATTTATAAATTTACATAAGCTACTATCTTCTGCGCCGGCAAACAAGGCGCTATAGGAATGTATGATATGTGAAATACATAAAGTAACGAATATAGACCACTTTTGCACGGATAATGTATTTGCCATATTGAAAGTTACTCACAACTTTTTTTTTGTGATCAGCACAGACACGAACACTGCAGCGCACTGCCGTACTGCAGAGATAAAGGATATGTCTGCAACACGTGTTGAAAAGAGATACTCTCATGACTGAATAGTGCTATTATTACAGTGGTGTGGTTTTCACAAAATTGAAAAAAAAAAAAAAAAAAAGCCAATGCCTCAGCAAAGGAATTAAGATTTCTTGTGGAAACAAAACAAAACTTTATAAAGTACGGTAGCCAGAGTTAGCGGCAATCCCTAATTTTTTAACAATATTCTAAGAGATACTGCTAAATATTAAGTAATGTGCAAAAAAGAATTACTTCAACAATCTGACTGAAAACCGGGAACATCCTAAAAACACAACAGTGAAAGCAGACAAGTCATGCTCAGCTGTAAAACATAAAGTTAATGATTTTGTATTACCTGACCTTAAAATAGTTGCAGATATATTTAATTCATACTGTTTAAATGCAGTCGACGAAATACAAAACAAAACTGCAAAAGAACATATACCACCCACTCCTATTATTCAGGGTACTGACGTATGCTGTGCATGCTCGTTTGCCTGGAGCAGCACATGGACCACTTTAGGCATGGTCTTGTTTCCATATGTTGCCGAGATATGTGATGTACTACCATCAGACACATGTATAAGACATTTTTTCTGTACATAAATTCACTTACACAAGGCCAGTGTATGCGACGTTCTGCGAATAAACCTTTAGTTTTAAACAAGGAAAATACACTGTCATCCGAGCAAGACAATATAACGCTGCATGAAATCACTGGGTGAACTTTGTTCCAACAATGGTCAGGACCTTAAGTTGTCAAAACCGGAATAACCTGTTATTACAGACGGTTGCAATAACACATCATATGATTTTGGTTTGCATATTCTTTTGAACTGTTAAGTTATTTTTGTGATTTCAGAAGCAGATTAGATTGTTTAATTTTCTTGGTATATTTTACGTATATGTGCTTTAACTTGTTAGTGTCTTTTATTGTATTTCACATATTCCTGAACACACCCTAAATTGGACTTAAAGACTGCAAGTAAGGGCTGAAGAGCATTTGTTATTTATTCTTAATTATTTCTTAAATTTTGCAACAGGGTTTTGTGTGTTTAGTATGTAGGATGGCAAACACATAAGTCTGGTGCGAAAAGCAGTGTTCCTGCTTTTCCCAACCGACGCCATTCATCAGTCTTTGCCTGACGCATGACCTAGTAAGATGTGGGCGTAAAGCTCGCTCCACGACTCCCTGGGGTCTTCAAACTTTGTTCTAGCCATTTCCATGTGACTACCAGCAGAGGACCCCGCAGCCTTCCTAGAGGATTGTGTCCAGCGGTTACAGTGCTATGGTGTAGAGGAAGCCGACGCGCGCAACTGCATAGGAGAAAAATGGCAAGTTATGGTGGAAGGGCATAACTCACTACGGACAAACTTGGGTGGAATTTAACGCTGCATTTGAGTATCGTTTTAGTAGCACCTTTTCCTCGCTACAATCACGTAGTAAATGTTTACTGGCAGAGCAGCAATATTCCGAGTCACTAGGTATGCACGTTTGATACACATAAAATAAATATGATACGTAAATACCACCCAACGATGTCTACCAATGAGATTCTGGAGGTTGTGGCATCTACTGTGAGACAGCGATTCAAGGGTACACTAGCCTCCTTAATTCATGAAAGCGAGGCTAATTTTCTAAGGACAGTTGTCGTGCTAGAGCAGTCAATGACAGAGGAAGCTCCACGATGAGACAGTGACAGAGTATCTAGTCATAACAGCCATGATGTGAGTAGGAACCACAATAATCACAACAGGGAAAATCAGTGTGTAACGAAACCTGAACAGGACAATACAAAACCTCAAAATTTTTCAATTATAAATCAGACCGACGAAAAATTTATCACACACAACCCCCGAAGTTTCCTTGAAAGTACTGTCCAGGCCAAGTATTTCATTGGCATCACGAGTGCCCTAACAAAGCGGCAGGAAAACCAATGTAGGAAAAGTCGGGAAACGATAAAACAGGGTGAGAGTGCCAGACGTGACTTTCACCCCAGATCAGTCAACTGTACCGGATGTGACCCAGAATTCTTATTTTTGTCAGCCTAACATGTATAAATTATGTTCCGACGAAAATAAACTATACACACAGAAACATGAAAATGTAATATGTCAACAAATGCAAGTCAACAATAACTGACATTCAGAGCTATGCCAACAGGCCAAGTTAACGTATTTGTGTAAACAAGTTGTTCCAGTGTTGCCAACATGTCAACAACTAAACTTTGCATGTCATCAAACTGGGGCCTGTTACATATAAGAGTAGTAATCTACCATAGTATTTTTCTGTGGTAACTCGGCTAACATACATTAGTAGGATATTATGTTTCGTAAAATTATTCGTAGTGCAATAAAGAACAAATACATTGTACTGTAGTAAGTTAGTGTAGTAATACCGACTTTCAGTCAAGCACTGAATGATAAATATGGCGCAAAAGGGGAAAAAAATCTTTAAAATGTTAGCTTTTTACAACATGTGTTAAGTAACAAAGACATTTTGTTTGGAAAATTTACCTCGAACTTAGGACGAGACGATAAGCGAAGAAAAATGGGAAGAACTACGAGATTATGCAGTTGCAATTGGACTCATCACAAATGATAAAGCTTATGTGTTTGTACGGAACAATGTATGGGGAAATTTGAGGAAGAAAACAATTGTAAATATACTTTAACATTATTAATAGGTGTATCTTTATTTGAGGTTAGTGTTCACTAACAATACATATCTAGGTACAATGTGATGGCTAACCTATCTTCACTAAAAAATAAAAGTGTTCAACAACCTATGAAATTTAGGGTTTTATGTCTACATTCATATTTGCAGATGAAAATGGAGAGTAGGTCTCAAACTGGAAGTGGAGGAGGAAGTGAATGCAAATTTGACGAATGTGACCATGTGGTTCAAGAAATTGTCGGCAGAAATTCCCTTATCATAAATGGTCTAGGAATAAATGATTCTTTACAAGAACCTAATCCAAGCCATATCATTAGTAATGAAGACGATTCACAGGAATTTATTGTCCTTGGGACCGATAGCAACCACTCTCCTACTATAATTGAGTCACAAACACCCAAAAGGACACTTATTGACGATGATGGTTGCCCCAAATCTAAAAAGGTGGGCCAAATCATTTATTATAAATAATACACAATTAATATAGCAAATAAATATTTTGTATTTTAAGTTATTTCCGTCGGTATATCGATATCCGGTACACTGTCCAAACTCGGGTAGTGTTAAAGTATGACATTTTTACCAAAGTTTACTTTTAATGTATTGCACACTGTAACTTTGTGACCTAAATTATAATATAGTCATATTAATATGTTCCTACTTTCACACGTCAAGGTGAAAGATGACAAATTCAATGCATTTCAACACTTAAAGAAAGAAAAAATGAAACTTCAGGTTTAGCATCTAAAATTGAGCAACTACATGCTGCAGTTAGATTTACCGGTAAAAGAAAAGAAACTAGGTTTGCCTCCATCTTTTTTCACACAAGACCTTGCTTCTTCAAGTGGTACACAAGAACAACGTACTACTTTTGTAATTAGTGACAGTTTCACGATCAATGAAGGAGAGATAATGCTAGTTTCCAAAGACTGAAAAAACATGGGGCTTATTTGGTGTCGTATCATAATCACTACTGCAAATCTCACTAATTGTTGTTAAAGTTGTTGTAAAAAAAGATTAGTTTTTTATGTCCTCGTGCATCTTCATTTCCATTTTCCCTTCCGTCCTCCACTTCAATGTCACTATCTTCTTCAAATAAAGAAACTCCATCTGTTTTATTATATTACACTAAACTACACAGCACTGAACGATTTGGCATGCAAACAATGGATCTACACGAAGATAGTTCAGGCATGGAAATTTTTCCCTAAGAATGCCTATGGCATTTTCAATTACATGTCGTGTTTTTCTGTGTGCCTTCAGAAATCGCTGTGCTTCGTTTTCTGGATCCCTTATAGTGGGAGGGATCAGCCACTATTTGAGGGGATATATACTATCTCCCAGTAATACACCCTCTGGGTATGGTCTCCAACCTGTCTCCATCTTATGATGTTAACTGCTGGGCCAATTAGCATTACAATAGTAGAATTTAAGGTCAGGACCACAGACAAGCATGAATTAACTGAATGTTCCCCATTCCTGCCTACAATAGCTGGTTCATGCTGTGTAGTGGCATCAATTTTTATCAGTGTACCATCAACTGTGCCACAGACTAGAGGCATTGATGATATTTGATGAAACTGATGTACTATGTTTCCACAATTTTCAGGCCAACAAACCATCCTTCTAAGAAAATTATTGTTGATTACATTCACTACCATATTAACTGACCTACAAACTGATGCCTTTGATGTACCATGCATACCCCCTATTGTGTGGTATTGGACACCTGTTCCTAACCAGTGTAAACATAACTGCAATTGTAGTTGTGGTGTCATAGCTTTGTTCCTTTTTCTTTCATGCTTCACATATGGTCCGATTTCTTCCAGTAAACACTGAAACTGTTGGTTTGTAAATCTAAATCGTTCATTAAATTGATAGCTACCTTCAAACATCCCATAATATATTCTAGGCCTAAAAGTTCTTCGGTTTCTGTAAATTACATAATCATCTTCTTCTGATTCACTTAATGAAAAAATTCTTCATTAGCCAAACACACAATAGTAATAAGCCATTGATAGATTGCGAATTCGTTCCGAACAGTTTAAGCGGTATGGTTCGGATACAGCTCTTTATTCAGCCATTTTTCAAAAGCAAAAAGGGATATGAGTAAATCTTCCACTGAAAGAAGCATGTACAATGGCTAATAGAAGTAGTTTTTGATTGATTTCGCCATAATGTACGACATTTTAGCAGAACTAGCTATTCTTCCTGAGAATTTACAAAATAGGAATACTTCAGTCGTCTATGCAGACAAACTAACAAAGCGATGCATCTGTTTCATTGAATCTCTCAAAGAGAAGCCTGGCCCTCGTACTTTAGAGGCCCAAATTGCGATAAAGAAAGGATAGTTTTGTTCCATACCATTAACCGATATCATGAAAATGGCTTCCATTAACCAGCAACAACTATTGTCTAGTGTAGCAAGTAACCTGAAAAAGAGGCTGTTTACAACCATATATAGCCATTAGTCAATGTAAGCATCATCTGAGACTCATACAAAGAACATTCAGTATGAAAAACTGTTGAACCAAATTAAAGTTCTGGACTGCGATCAATGGCCTGCCGATTTGCCTGTTGGGTATGGCGAAGAGGAGAAACAGCATCTTTGTACAAGATTCCAACTTAATGAAGGCAAGATAAAAAACGCTTTTTGGGATTATCTTGACTATAGTCGCTGTATTCCTAAAGAACTTAATTTGTTGATGAACTGCATCAAACTGATTGCGTGTAGTTCAGTTGAGTGTGAAAGGGGGTTCAGTTAAGTGAATATCATTGAATCTCCTACCAGAAACAAACTTTTAATACCACACGTATCATCACTATTGTTCATCAAACTGCATGGACCCTCCCTCAAAGAATGGAATCCTAAGCCTTAAATTCCAACGTGGTTGAGATCGCACCGTTCAGCAGATGATCCTAGAACCTGTGTATCTAAAGGACAACAATATGCTGAAAAAAAAAAGTATCTGCTTATTTATTGTGGACAGCGTTGTTTAATATATGAATACAGTAATTTTGTGTAGTGTGTGTCAAGTTAACAGTATTGTAATATAATGTATGCCTTAATGTACCAATTGTGTCCTGCATGTGTCAGTGTATTGTACAAATATGTAAGAGGATTTGTGTTATCATGAAAATGAAATTAATTGTCTCTTCTAACATAATTACAGGATCAGACAGGATTCATTTCTGCAGTATACATATGTATGTATTGCTCATTCTCAAAAGTTTCGTTTAAAAAATGTATGAATGTAACATAATATTAGTTATACACTTGAAATATATATATAATATTACAGCTTCTGTTCTTCGAATTAAAAACGTCATAAAATATCTGTAAAGACTTTTGCACCCCCACATCCTTGCTGATCACAAACTAACTGACCAAAGAGGATGCAAGAAGAATCCGAATTTCAGCCTTCAAATGAATGATATTAATGCCGGTTGCACAGTGACCTTAAAAATAATGACACAGTCTCTTAAGTAGTTTTTATTGTCACGGAATTATTTGATCTTTTTTTAAATTTATAACGCCATCTAAGTTTATGTTAGCAATTTTGTTATTATTTCTGCCAGTATAACTGACAACCTAGCTTCATTTTGCACCTTACAAATACACATTTATTTTCAGGGGGAGGGCCCTCGGACCCCCCATTTTAATTGGGGCAGATGGGTGAACCAAAGGTTCTGAAATATGTAGAGCTCCGGCACTGAAAATGTTGGGACTGCAACTCTGGACGCACGTGAACTAGGACTTGGTGCTGTTCTGTACCAATATGGGTACAACAATGAGCAAAGGATCATAGACTTTAGCAGTGCGAAGTTCAGTGCCGTCAAGCGATGCTATGATTTGAACGAGCGTGAATGCCTCGCTGTTGTCTGGACCGTCAAACAGTACAAGCAGTTTTTAGAATACCAACAGTTCACATTGCATACAGATAACAGGTGCCTGGTCTGGTTGCATTCTATGACAGAGGAATGTAGCTAGCGAACCATGTGGGCCCTCTTCCTACAATCATTTGACTTCGAGGTTCAACGTGTACCTGGGGTGGAGAATGAGCTTGCTGACACCCTGTTGCGGGCACCCTAAGACGTCGTTGCCAAGGACTAGGGTGGTAGGAGGAGCTCCTTCCCAGAGTGACCTGCAGTTCCCCACTCAGTTCAGGTGAGATGTCCCAGTGCTATCAGATGACAGTACCAGAAAAATGTGACGCTGAGCGATCAGCGAGACCAGATACTGGCTGCAGAGCAACAATGCCAGTTTACACGAGAGATGGTTGAGAGGTGCAGCGGAGGCGAGGTGCTCACTGGCGTACTGTTGTTACACTCTCCTAACCACCAACCAAAGAGAGTGTAACAATTGTAAACAGAAAGGGACAAAACCTAATCATCCATTTTTAACAATTAATTGCGTACCAGCACTGAGTTGTATCAAAAGAATGTTATGCGAACAGGGCGAAGGAAAAGTTAAATGTCAACTCTGCAACCAATTCAGAAAAAAAACATGTTGTATTACAAGAAAAATACACTCTACAATTTTAAGTAGAATACACATCTGGCATAATGAATGACTTTAAGCATAGTTATAATTTCCTTAACAATATTTGCTAAAAAAATATAGCTGCACAATTGAAATTATTTTAACATACAATCAGTTATTCACAAATCTTTAAATATTCCTTCCATTAAAGTATCTTGCACAATCTAAACTCTAAAGATAGTAGCAAATCATAAACACCATAAAAAATAAATTAATTGTTTATGGGCTTGTATTTTGCTTTTTAATCCAGTGCCACATTTCTTGAAGGACCAATGTAAAATGCCAGCAAAAAAACACGTCCACACTTTTCCTTATAAGGTTCTGACGATCAATACGGACCTAATACCTTTCAGGTATAATGCTCCAGCATTACCCAAACGAAACTCTCAGCATAGTTCCGCCATAACAAAAGCTGCTATTCCGCCGCAAGTGACGTCTTCTTAAGTTGCAAATGCGAAGCCAAATTAGTAAAGTGGCAGACATTAAAATTTTGTGAATGCAAAGAAGGCGACAAAACTTTGTCGCGAACTGACTGTAAAAGTGTACCCTTTGTCACACTTAGTGTACACTGTAAGGAAACAGTAACGCACGTCAATACAATATTAAGGAAGCACGGTACGTCTTAAACCGGCTTTCGCCGATACACCGCCTACTCGTCTTGCTGCTAGCAAGCGGCCCCATTTTCTGCCATATGTCTGCCACCCACAATTTTCAGCTTACTTGGCTGCAACTCACCACCACAATGTGCAATGCCAACAACTTCCTAAAGCAATTTTGTAATCTATTCCATCATTACATCCTCTGCAAAAGTACCACGATAAACCGGAGTCCGCAGTAACATTCCCGCTGACTGCTACATCTGCTGCCCATACTGCATATGAGTCTGCGTGACACCGGCTCCGCTCGAGCGACTCCTTGCCTACAACAGTTACGAGACCGGCCTCCCTTAACTTATGCGTTCGCCACTAGGACGCTCCACGAGGTGCACCACAACTCTCGCGCACATACCGGCGTTTTTCATCTATCCTCCTGGGAACTTATGGTACATTTTCCAGCAATAATATAAAGCTTACTATGTGATGCCATAAACCCTTTACGGTCATCGCACCGTTGACGGCTACCTGGAGGTCGTGTGTGCAAAATGCTGGCCTATGTGGAAACTGTATGTCCCGATGACAAAGGGCTCCACTGTCTTGCGCTTTGCCCATGACAGCACATGGGAAGGGCATCCAGGCAGCACACAGACCCAGACCAATCTCTGCGTCACTTATATAAGTCTGAAGCAGCGTACAAGACTAGAGATTACATGCGCCAATGCCAGTATTGCAATCAGATCAAAAGCAGACGTGCAGATGAGCAGCAGCAGCAGCAGCCGAGGACACCTAGCATTTCGATGGACACCGTGGCCCTGGAAATTCTTCCTTGTAGTTACAGATCTCTACACCAGGTGGGTGGAAACATTAGTGGTGTCCAATGCCAAGACAGCCATAATCGTCAGGATGCTGGAGACTGAGTTCTTCTCCAGGTGGGATACCCATGCGCTCCTGGCAGACAATGGCTCACCGACAAAAATGGAGCGAGCACTGCACCAGGTGGGGTGTACAGCACCAGACGACAGCTGTCTATCACCCCAGGGCAAATCCAAAGGAGTTCTGCAACAAGGAGCTAAAAATGCAGTTGCGGACAAGGGTTAAGGGTGACCATGCCAGCTAGGCTGAACACCTACCAGCTGCTCAGTTCACCATACGCTCCAGGGTAAATGCTGCCATAGGAAACAGTCTGTCAGAAATGTTGCAGGGCCGGAGTCTTCCTCTGCCAGAGTAGATGGCATGGTACCCACCTGAGGAGGTGGCGTCGGACGATAGTAGCAAAGTACAGAGACTAAGGTGGTGGCGAACGAGGGAGTACGTGCTACAACGTCAGAGACAGTATGCAGCTAGGTGGTGTCCCACCTCCACAAGGCCGCCACCACCAATACAGCATGTCTATGTGCGAAACCACCGACAGTCAGCAGGACAGATGGCCTTCTGTGCTGGGTTTGCACCCAAGTGGACTGGGCCTCATGTTGTCACTAGGACAGCAGGCAACACCTGCTACCTTGTCAGGCTAGGACGATGGATCAGATAGGTCCACAGAGATGATCTGTGCCTGGCCGAAGTACGGAAGGCCACTGTATGTAATAACGAGCCCACAGAGAGCAGAGGAGGTCCGCCAGTCCAAGCTGATCCAGGCATACCTGAATTAGAGGGTGAAGCTGTCCAGAGGCCTGCCAGCAAAGACACGTCAGCGTCGAGACGCCGAATGTCTTCCACTGGGGACCATTCAGAAGAACCTACAAGGGCCGATGGCCACGACTTGCTTGCTTCTTTGTCCCCAGGCTCCCCTGCTTCGTCAACATCCGAGGGTGTGGGCTAGGCAGAACAACAGGGTAATGACTGTCCAAGTGCTGACCCACCCGACGAGGGTAAGCCAGAACAGCAGTATGGCACCAAACCCCTCCCAGCAACGACTGCAGCAGCGCGGACGAGTGGGCAGCGATGGCGACAGCGAAAGCAGTAATGTCATAACCTCAGAAACCCCATCATGTCGCACCCAACGACGCCAGTGCAAACCACAGCCGAACTGCATAATCTGCACCAGGATGAGTAAAGCTGATCTGCCCTCTCCTCTGCCCCGCGGAGGTAGGGGACGAGCCAAGGTACTCAGTTCAGCCACCGACGAGGATGAGCCGGCCAGGTCCCCCGCATGCTTAGGTGGTGTAGGGCCCACCCAATCAACCGATCAGCTGGGTCGCTACAGACATCATCGGGTGGCAACAGGTGCAGACAGGGCGCACCACTTCAGTGGGCACACTAGCAGTGACCTCCAAGGTGACTCTCCCGTCCGAGGGAAACAGAAGGATCGACATCGCCGGAGGGTGACGATTCCAGACCAACAACCAGCAGCAAGCCACTACCAGCTCCAGGTTAGAGACCAACTCTGAGCCCTAGTCAGTTGGTACCATTAGCTGACAAATGGATGCCGGAGAGGAGGGCGGATGATGTGTGCCGTGCATGCCCGTTTTCTTGCAGCAGCATATGGACCACTTTGGGCATGGTCTTGTTTCCATACGTTGCCGAGACAGGTGATGTACCGCCAGAGACACCGGTAGAAGACATTTTTCCTGTACACAAATTCGCTGACACAAAGCCAGTGTAGGCGACGTTCTGCAAATAAACGTTTGGTTTTAAACAAGGAAAATACACTGTTATCCGAGCAAGTCAATATAACGCTGCATTAAATCACTAGGTGAAATTTGTTCCAACAATGGTCAGAACCTTAAGTTATCAAAACTGGAATATACTGATATTAGAGACGGTTTGCAATAAAACTTCCACTGATTTTGGAATGCATATTCTTTTGAACTGTTAAATTATTTTTGTGATTTCAGAAGCAGATTAGACTGTTTAATTTTCATGGTATATTTTACGCATTTGAGCTTTATTTTGTTAGTGTCTTTGATTGTATTTCATGTATTCCTTAATGCACTCTAAATTTGTCTTAAAGACTGCAAGTAAGGGTAGAAGAGCATTTGTTATTTATTCTTAAATATTCCTTAATTTTTGCATTAGGGTTTTGTGTTTTTAGTATGTAGGATGGGAAACACGTAAGTCTGGCGCGAATTGCAGTGTTCCTGCCTTTCCCGTCCGACGCCATTCATCAGTCTTCGCCTGACACATGACCAAGTGAGATGTGTGTGTGTGTGAAACTTGCTCCGCGACTCCCTGGGGTCTTCAAACTTTGCTATAGCCATTTTAGTTTACAATAGTCAGTAATGTTAAATACTGGAATGTTTGTTTAATTTTAACCCCAGGGACCGACACGTGCAGGGAGAGGTTTTGTGTGCTTCCATACTTAACTTCTAGTAAAATTCCATTGTTGGCTGTGGCCATGTTTTTCTGCATACGCCATGTCCTCCATCGAATACGGAGGAATACCTTCAGTGTTCCCATCCAAGGAAGTTCCGGAAATAAATCCTATTGTGCTCAAAATGGTGTGTTTATTTACATGGAGTGTAGAGGGAGTAAGTGCCCCTCGATGTTACCAGCTTTGAGGCACAACCTACCAGCATTGTTACAGCCAGATTGCACCATCATCTTCAACAGACCCCACAAACAACGACGACTAGGAGAAAATGGCTGTCTGGGGCATAGAAACAATGCTCCCCACCACTCCACTGGCCTGAATATTATCTGCTGCAGTTTCTGGAGGCGAACAGCTGAGGAGAGACAGTCAGATGGGAAGGGTGTATCGTCCTCTTATCTCCCTCCTGGTAAACTAATATGCGTGTTGCGAGTGCATTACTTCTCCCGCTCCTCCGTGGAGCCTACAAGCAGGCTGCCTGTAGTGCAATGTTACCAAGTCGCTACGGAGCTGTCACCAGATCTCAACCCGTGGCTGTGTCGTGCCTCTGAGCCCTCGGGCTTGGCCGCCACGTGTGTAACCCAACACTGGCTCCCGCATCACAGTTACCTGTACTTCATGTATATCAGTCCAAGCTGGTACTGTGAACTTTCAAACATCGTAAACACTCCATTACACTCAATCGCCAAATTTATAAGGCAAACTGCGAATTCTGTATTAATAAACTTCGTATTCTGATGGACAAATTATATATTTTCGGCGTAAGAAAATAGTACAATTGTATCCACATATCAAAAAGTTGCGTGTTACATTTGTTTGTCTAGTTATAATTTAAAAGGCAACTAAAACTACCACTGCTATACTCAACATTGATTTAAATTCGTGGGTAATCTAGTGTGACACAATAAATTCGAAATGTTTCCAATTTACTAATTTTTTTGAAGAACTTAGAAGACAAAATTAGGCACGATAGTATCCTCTGCTTTCTTATAAGCATGCTTCCATTTAGCCTTTTTCACAAATTTCATTGTTTCTCAGTAGTCCAATGCCTGTCCAGTGGGCGAAACTGCACGGCAAAAGCAGCCATGTGGGCTGGATGAAAATTTAAATAAAGCGAAGCCCCGTGGCGTCACGAGTTGCAGGGGTGGAGGAGGTAACTCAGGGCACATAATAAAATGAAGTGAAAAGGTTCCAGATACGATAGGTTGAACAAAGACTTGTTGTTGCCCAGAGCGACACAGAGTCGACCACCCCCTTATGCCGCTAACAGCCAACTAACGAGCCCATGACGGTGCACTTGCCTCGTCCAGCAAGTTCCCGCCACGCGCTCGTAGTTACACGAAAACCCTTAAACAAAACCAAAACAAAAGGAGAATAATTTTTAAATGCAAATTCTTAGACGATTAGAGTCCCAAATAGCATTAGGGAATGTAGCTATAATTGTTTCCAGATATGCAGTTTTCAGTTATTTACATTATAGTCTGTCTCATTAAATAATTCCATTTTTTGACAGTTGTGTTGGCATTTATTTTTAAAGCATTTTCCATGCAACAACTGCTTTTTCCTCTTCCTCATTCAGTTTGTACAAAAGCACACTCAGCTAACTGTCCAATTGTGCAATATATAAGTCTATATTAGGTAATATTTATTACTTTTTGACAGTTCTAAAGAGTACCACGTGTGGACTGAGCTATAGGAAAATACTTTTGATTTTGATGTACTGCACAGTTTGGAAATAACCCGTGATAGAGTAACACATTGCTTTTTCCATTGAAACAGCAGTAAAAATAATGCCAACACAACTGTCGAAAATGGAATTCTTTCATGAGACAGGCTATATGTTACATTGTGGTATTGTGTAGGTTAGCTCTCGAATTACTATGAAGGAACGGCAATCACTAGAAAACACTTAACAAAAGTCTTATATTTAAATTCACTTTAAAAATGACTTGCAGAATTTGACGTGGCATGGCTGACTGCGTGGGCGAGTTCATGTTGCTGGCATAGCGCAGGGGTGTTTCTGCTGCGTTCGAGGTTAAACCTGACCAATGTTAATTAAAACCTAATTAAATGCAACCAAGATTACCCATGGCCTTTGAACTTTACTTTGCAAACGTGTGTGCGACCCACGTTTCCGCATTCTGGCCACGGTGGCTGCTGAGCGTGTGGCGCCACTGCCTCTGGCGTCTGGGACGTCGGGTCTACCCTGGCAGGTGGGGCACCCAAAGTGCACCCTGCACCTTGGGCAAGAGAATCGCCGTAGGGGTGGAAAGCCCCTGTGGTAACGTCGGTGGTCTCCAGGCTCAGTGGTGCCCAAGGGCGACTGTAGAGGGGACCGTGGAGCGCGGTCCAAGGCGGCCGTTGCAGGGAGGGGCGGTGTGTGTGCCCGGTCTCCATCCTCTTGCAGCGCTGGTGTCGGGTCTGCACCCGGGTTGCACATTCTGGAAACCTACAGCAGGTCGGGAGGTGTCCGCCGACTGTTCGCACTCCGTGGCAACGGGGCAGAAGTGCCAAAGTTCCTCTCTTAGGGACTGTGGTGATCGGGTGGTCCCGTCACCACCATCCCCAGTGCAATACAGTGGGGCTGGGTCGGACTGCATCGGCAGGTGGCTCCTCGACGCTAGGCATCGGGATGCTTGCAACTCTGTCGGCGGGTGATTGGTGCCGCACTGTGGTTGGTCGTCTATTCAGTTGGGTGCCCTGGTTCCCTGTCGCTGGCGTCGACCGTCGACCCCCTCTCCATGGCATCCGATGTCAGTTGCCACTGTCAGCGGTGTTCGGGTGACGAAGAGGCACCTAATGCTGCCGGTAGGGGTACCGTCTCCTGCAGTGAGTGTGTCAGGCGGCTCTGTGCCTGGCATTTCTGGTCGGGGTGGCATCTTGGCACTGTTGTGCGTCGCGAAGACTCCACCGGGCGCAGCCCTTAGGATGTCATGATGGATTTTACTTATTCTCCTGTTCTGGCGTCGGACGAGATAGGTCGTGCGCCCGCAGGCCCGTTTGACCCTATGGGGTCAGCTTTACTTAGCGGCGAGGTCTGCACAGAATTCTTTCTTTCCCGCTGACAGTGGGTGCATCTTGATTTATATGCGCTGGCCAGGCTGGAGCGGTGCAGGTGGCCTTGAGTAACTTTTGCGCGTACCACCACTAGTTGGCACTCATCGCCGCTTGTCGCTCTCGCTTCTGGTTGATTCTCACTGCGGGGTCCTCGCTCCTATCCCGTCGGCACTGACACAGTGGTATTCGCCACAGGTGACTGGCCCTTTGCTGCGATCACCCGACACCAGAGGGTAAACAAGGCGGCCGGCAGATGTTCCACCCACCTTGCATGGTTCTCCCCCACACAGAGTCGGAGATGCCTCTTCAGGGGGTTCATTTAAGTTTCTCGGCACGAAGTTTACGATCGTGAAGTTTCGATTCTGATCATATTTGGGAAGTTTGTAATTCTAAGTAAGAAATGGTGTCTCGAAAGCTTTCGGTTGTCGTTTATCAACGATCGAAATGTTTCGAGTGCTACTGTGCTGTCGAAATCTGTTTCACGATCGTTTCGTGATGTTCATGCTTGCGTTCTAAATAATTTTATGGCATTATTGCTTTCATAACCAAATGGAACATGCATACAAAGAAACGTAAAACAGTTGGCAAGTAGTCCGTGGCGAATAGCCAGCGTACGTAGTTGTCTCCGTGCTAATTTTGTACGGTATTGATATGAAATACGTTCAAAAGCATTTGTTGTAACGTAAAAAATACACGATATATAAAATGGTAACGCCAAAAGACAATGAGGCTTTATATTTTGGTAATAAATAGGTTGCCAATAAGATAGTATTTAGACGAGCGCACGTGTAGCTTTGGGGTAGCGAGTGCGACTCATGCTGATGAGGAGAAAATTATTTTACGACTTCAAATCTTGCTACTGCATAAATTATTTTAGTTTTTTTATTCACTGTATTATTGAGTATTATATCCTATTCTCATAAAAGTTTTTTTAAATTATTAATATATGTATCTATAACAGTAATATTGGTAAACTATTAATTAGCCCTACAAGAGCAGATTTGATTGTTTTGGTTACTTGTTTCTGCAAACCAATATAACTTTACTGTACTTAATGGCAATTGTTTTTCAATAAACTACGAAATGCAGTTTCTTCATAAAAAAAAACACAAAATTGTAGTACACCGCCAGCAGTGTAAGTGAAAAATCCCCACTATCACCGCAGTTATAGTTACTTTAATAAGAGAAATTAATAAATTTTCTCAAAAGTATAGGATCTGTGCAGAAATAAAAACGAAAATGTGAAATTAAAAAAAAAAAAAATGTGCATCGTCCGATATTTGAACTCAAAGATATCTCCTCTGTGTGTTTAACTCCACGCACCTTAACCACTTGTACTAAAGTACAGCCGACCCCCCGTGGCTCAGTTGGTTAAAGTAGAGTGGCAGAGCTTGTCGGGTGCACATCGCGTAGCGGTGTGCTAATCCTCGAGTGGCAAACGGGCCACTCCGCGCGCGTGTACGCGTAAGTTGTATTAGTCTTTTCTATAAGTCTGTTCAATAAGTCTCAACATGCGTGTAAATACGCTCCGTATTACATTCGCGAAACGCCCCACGGCGTTAGAAATCCACGAA